>BMAO01016181.1:0-83316 GCA_019973975.1 Trichonephila clavata | reverse complement strand
GAAGAGCAGACGAATTTGAATAACGTTACTGTATGTAAGTTGGAAATCGTGTATAATTTGAGAGGTATCAACGTAATGAGCATAGATAATTTGGGTAAGATGAAATATCTTTTTTAATAGATGGATTGTTAAGGTATTTAAATGCCTGTCGATGACGAATTTGAGTTCTTTATATTTATTAAATGTAAAGGTCATAGGTTATACTTATGAATACCGAAACCAAGAGTTTTTTCTATGCGTATGCATTATTTATAATTAAACTATATACTTTTGGGATACATTGCACCTACTTACGTATATATATATATTTAGTTTTACAAATTATTATTTTTTCTGACTCTAATTTATATTAAAAATACCTTTTCGTTTGTGATATCTTTTTTCCCCGCTTGTGTAATAAACAAAAATACGACATCAACAAGTAACGCAGTATTTTTTTTTAAAAAAAATACTGCGTTACTTGTTGATTTCAAAAACTATTAGCTTATATTAATTGTTTTGTAAATATTTAATTGATACATATTGGTCAAATTCGTACATGTAAAACTTTAAATATTTATTAAACATTATTTTAAGCAACATTGGTTATTCTCTCTTGTCTAGTCTCTGACTCTCTGTGACATCTCTTTCAAACTATTAAAAATTTAATTTTGGGTTGTTTAAATTTTAAACAAAATTTATTGCTAAATATAGATTTATTTTTTAAAATTAATTATTTTTGTAATTATGTAATTTGAAATCTCTTAATTGTAAGTATATGAAATTGATCTCTTATTGGCAAACAACTTTAAAACCTTTTTTGCTTAAATACTATACAATAATATGTATTGCCTGAATTTGATGAATATTTTAGTGAAAACTTAATTACATGAAAACACCTGTTTGATTAATTATACTGTCATTCAACTAATTATTTTATTAACTAAACTAAACTGAACTTTATTTGTTCAAACTGAATATTATATTAGGGATGAATTCTATCTGTAAAGTTTTGTTTATCTTATAATATTTTTATGTAAATAAAAAGTTTAGTTTTAGGTACTTTTGTCACCACACTTAAATTTATGCCCTGTAAATCATGCCATTTTATCATAACAGAAAAAGAACAAAAAAAAGATTCTTATTTGCATGTTTCAGTTGGGGGAAAAACAATCTGCAAGATTTTGGTGAAAAATGGCATGAAACTGACATTAATATGTAAATGAATAATAGCCTTTGTTGCTCAATATTCCACACATTTCTACCTTCATCAATCAGTGAACCATTGTTAAGAAGAATTTTTTTCTATTCAAATTAAAATATAACAAATAGAATTGTGTGTATGTTTGAATTAAAAATTTTTTAGCATTTTGTATTATTATGCTTTATACCTCAAAGATAGTGTATACTTTCCTCTGTATATTTGCTTTTTGTGTTTTTATTTAGGTTCTTTGTAGTATTTTTAATGATTTTTATTATTTGTCACTTTTATTTTAGTACATAAACATTTGATACACTCTCAATTTCATGAAAATGCAGCTTTTTTTTTTTTTTTTGGAAGGGGGAAGAGAGAGAATAAAGAATTTTTGTTTCCTTTAAATGAATCATTTAAAAATATCAATTTTAAACATTATATTGAATGTTTTATTGCAAATTAAAAAATTACAAAAATTAAGTCAAGGATAAAATTAGTTTTTAATGCATGTCAGTTCATTAGACTGAAAATATTTTAAGTTTTTATTTTTGTTATATTTTTCAGAAAAATTAAATTATAGTCTTCCTTTGGTTTCATCTGAAGTTGTTGGAATTCCAACTAATGGAGATAATGTCAATACAACATATCATACCCAAAGTAGTCTCAAACGACCTAGAACTGAAGATTATCCAGATATTGGGATATATTCATCTAATAAGCTAAGCAACTATATATGTTCTGAATCTCGAAGTTATTCAAGAGGTATGAATATTTTTTTTATTGACTATTGAGTTATAAGGCATAACAGAATTGTTTTATTTACAAAAGAAAAAAAAATGAAGATACTTAAAGACTATAAGCTAAAAATGTCTAAATGCCTAATGTATAATAATTTTTTTTATATTATTGAGTAAAAAAATTTAATTTCAGTTTCTTTGTTGTTTGAATTTATTCCATACTTTTCCAGTGGTCATTTTATGTGCATATGGATTTGTTATATATTTTTCTTAAAATAAATTGAAGTTTTCTGCTAGAAAAATATGTAATAAATCAACAATAGTTGTTATAATTAGATACTATTGGTTATAATCAAAATAATAATGGAATAATTGTTATTCCATTGTTACTTCCCTAAAATTAAATGTGTATTTTATGTTAGCCCATTAGCAATGGTTACAGAATAAATCTAAATTTTATAACTTATTTTGACAGCAAAATGTGCCACATTAAAGGCCCTATACTTTAACAAATAAGAAACACTTTATTCAGAAGAATCAACTTGATAAAATAGAAAATTCAAAGCAAACCCTTTAATATGTGTGATGTTTCTTAATCTGTACAAGCTTTCCCCCTACCTCTATAATACAGAATATGAATTGTACTCCTCACACATAATTATAAAATTACTATGATAAAATATAACTTTACTATCTCATTTCAAAGGTCACAAAAACTGTGAAACAATTTAAAGTTTTGTTCCAAGAAATGAAGTACATTCTGAAAAAAAAAACATAAATACAAGTTAGATTGTGAAAAATCAATGAGAATAAAATCAGAATTTCATAGATATTTTTTTAAAAAATTATCAAAAATTTATGATTATAACTCCTTTTTTTTAATTTCTGATTATAAAAATGTTACTTCCTAGTAAAAAAAAATAATATCTACAAAAATATTCATCTAATTTATTAGTTAAGTGAAAATATCCTATTATAATTTTTTTTAAAGTTGTATTTCTTGTAAAGTGTAATTCTTGAAAAGTTTTAACATTATAAATTTCCTTTTTCAGCAAAGACATTTTTGACAGTGAGACATAATAGCTATGTGTATCACACAGAAGAATGGAAACCAAAAGGATGCACAATGTATCTGCCTTTATGTGAGGACATCATGATTAATACTCAGAATATTGAACAAATCAGTTTTGAATCTGATCAATTTTTTTTAGCTGATGAGAAAGGAAATTATGTTGGTGCAAAACCTGGTAAATTTTCATAAAATTGGTTATACTAATTACATTATTGTACTGTATTAAATATATATATTACAAAAATATACAAAAAAAATAGTTATATACCTAAGATAACTATAACCATTGATAGAATAGATTTAGCTACAGAAATACTAGAGCAAACTCCTGGCCCTATATATATAAAGTATATATATACACTGGTGTCCAAAAGTTAAGCATAATTGATAATTATGTGAATAAAGAAGGAACTATAAATCAGAATGGCGGGAAACGTGATATGCGAGTGTAAAATGGTTATAAAATAAGGAAGCAAATCAAAAGAATAATAATAATTAATTAATAATTTTGCTTTAATTATTTGCAATGTTTTAAAATTTCATTGTCACTCCAGTTTTTTAAATTAGGTATATAGTGTTCTACTTTTAAGCAATTATAATGTTCTTTTAATTGACTGAATCTTTCAGTAATTGGAGAAGAATAGTCTAATACTATATTGTAAAATTCAACCTTAAATTTGTGTCTTGGGTTGTTGATTGGTTCGTCAATTTGTTTATCATGAAATAGTTTCTTTTTAAACCTATTTCTCGACTTTGTAGAAAATCAGCATCCATCCCCAAATCGTCAGCAAAGATACTTGCATTGGCAACTGCATGTTCATGCGCTTCATTTAATCTGCGATTATTTAGCTGATGTAAGATTTTTTTAAATTGTCAGCCACGATTTGTATATTACATTTAGAATTTTGCATTATTTCATTCACCACGTTTACTGAATTTGAAATATCGTGCCAGATGTTAATGAAACAAAGGAATTTAAGCGAGGAAAAACCTTCTGAATCAAACTTTTTTTCTTGAACTGATTTCATGTCTCTTGTTTGATCTTGAATATTTGTTAACGCTCTCAAAATTCTCTTCAAATCGTTTTTCAACTGTCTTAAAGATTGAATTCTACTTTTCCATCTGGTGTTGGAGAGTGGCTTTGAAGTTAGATTTTCAACATACTGTTGGAAAATAAACCAACGTTTTACGGATGAAGATATGTAGTTGTAAAGCTCCTGCACTACTCCGAAGAAATTAATAAAAGGAAATTTTAGCTGCTTAATTTAGAGAATGGGCAGAGCAGGGGATATAGAGTGCCCTCGAATTATTTTCAATAATTTTTTGTTGCAATTCTTTGTGTTTTCCTCTCATATTAGCATCATTGTCGTAAGATTAGCATCGTAAATCTTATAAATTTAGTTCTAACGATTTTAAATGTCCCTTTATGAATTCAAACAGACCTTGTCCAGTAGTGTCGTCGACAGATTGAAATGTTCTTCAATTTGGATTCTTTATTGGTTTCCTCGTTCTTATAAATAAATCGAATTACAACAGTCAACTGTTCGGTATGACTGACATCAGGGGTAGTATCCAGAATTAGCGAGTAATATTCTGACGATTTAATCATTATAAGAAATGCTTTTTAATTCCTTCTGAAATAATTCTTATAATTTCATTCTGAATTTGATCCCCTAATAATGAGCAATGCTCCTCTTTTGTGATAGCTGAATTTTGTGGAGATGTTAAGCGATTATTGGATCAAATTTTGCTATGGTTTCAACCAATTTCTCCCCTCGGGGGCTCACCTTCTTTAGGTGAGTACGGGTGTCACAATCCCGAGGTGCCCTAGTGATCTTTTCCTTTTCCCACGAGGTTTACTGTCTTTGGTAAACATGGGCTTCACGAACCCGGTGTCCCCTAGTGATCCTTCTCTATTTTCGACCCTCTTTCTTGTCATTCAATTCATTCTTTCTTTCTCTTCCCGTCTAGACCACAGATATTAAAACAAATGTTTGGCGCAGTATAGCCGAAATCGGCTCTTGCGCCAATAAACCCCAAAATCACTCAATCACTCAACCAATTTCAAAAAATTTTCATTATCACTATGATACAACTCTTTCGAAGGGCTTCTAAATGCAAAGCATTGCCGGGATAAATACTGAATCAAATAAAGAAGCCGTTCAATAAACGATTGCCAGTAAACCGTTTCTGCATCATAAAGTCTTTGTTAAGATGCATCAAAGGTACATAAATTACGTAAAGACATTTTAAATTCACTGCATTTTGAACTATGTTTAAGTTGAGATGCACTGCTTTCACGTGTTTTCAAAATGTGGGTTAAATGCGCCCAATCATTACTTCCATCTTTTATATGCTGTGAATAATTCTCACTGAATAGTTTACATGGGAAGCGAAAAACTGTTTCGGGGATTTGAATATATTAAATAATTTCTAAATATTTTTTCTCCATTCGGTAATGATCTATAATAGAACGATTTTGAAAACTTTCTGCCAGAATTATCCCTCAGAAAATGTTTGGTTATCAAGCTGGAAGAGCCATTTTCAATTAAATAGTCTCTAATTTTTATTGAAATTTTATCAGCTCAGGTAGCGCTGGATCGCAAAGCCAAAATCTTCGTTTTGAGATATTACGTTATTACCAGGCGAATTTTTTAATCAACATCTAGGTTTTCTATTGGTATAATTGGAGCTTCTTCATATTCAGATGAATTTACATTTTGAGATAAATTTCCATTTTGAAATTTCAAACCAGATATTGATGCTAATCGTCCTGGTTCAATTGCTTGTCCGTCTAATCTTATTGTGTTTCTGAGATATTTATTTAGAGATCCCTCCAGTTTCTGATTAGCTTCCGCTTGTTGCAATTTTCTTTTTCTATTTTGTGCCCCACAGACTTTTTCTTATTTGAGAACATGTTTCTAAAAAAATATTTATTGCACTAAATAAAAAAGTTTAATTTTCATTCCATATACAAAGTATCTTAATATACTATTTGAAAGTCGAAAGCCCATTTATATCATTTGCTACTAAATAAAGATTCAGATAAAGAAGTTAATTTGACTGAAAATTTAAAAACAACTTTTTTTTTCTTTTGCGGAAAATTTATTTTTGGGAATTTAGTGCGAAATTTTTTCTTCTTTCAGATGATTCAAAATATTTAAGTAAATTAAACCAATATATTAATACAAATTACTAAAAAGCATTTATTATGAGCAATTGAAATATTGAAAACATCTCAGGTGCATAATAATTATAAACTTTTAATGAAAATGAGCTATAATTATTAGTAATTTTTTGAGAACACGGGTTTTATTAACACGTTCCGTGTGGTAGCGCGAACTCCACACGGTACGTGTTTTTATTGTTCGTATCTGCAATCAAATTTTGTTTTACACAAATGAAAATAGAACTAAAATAAAAATAAAATCTCATTTTATTGCTTAGAAAATATAAGACATGAAAAATCGTAAGTGTATAATTAACAACTTTTTTAAGTAACATTAAATTAAAAAAAACTATAATTACTATAAATTTTGGCGCCCCCTGGCCCAGGCGCCCTTGTGCGGTAAACAATTTTGCCACCCCCACGCAGCGGCCCTGCGTGTGGTCACCTCTGACAGCCAGGCACGCTGCACAGCGATTTACCATACTTGCTATGAGATGATGAATGAGTTGTGGGCTCAAACGGTTCAAAGCTTCTTGGAGAGCTCGGTAGGTGCGAAAGGGCTGCAATTTGTCTCCCGAGCATATCACATACATGCTCGATAGGATTTAAATCAGGGGAGTTCGCAGGCCACGACATGCGCTGGATGTTTTCCGTTTCAATGAAGTCATCAATCAACACCACTCGGTGACATGGCGCATTATCATCCATGAATATGAAGTCAGGACCGACAGCACCTCGAAACAAGCGAACATAAGGCTCAAGAACTTCGTCTCTGTATCTTTGAGCAGTCACAGACCCCGTGTCAAAGAAATGGAGGACTGTGCGGCCGTCCATCGTGATGCCTGCCCATACCTTTACTCCCCTTGATGGAAAATGTTGTCTTTCCATTATGTTTCTTGGTTCAAAACGTGTTCCACACGTTCTCTCCATATCGTTACCTGCCGAGAATCACTACTCAGACTAAACCGGGACTCGTCATGAACATCGCATTGGCCCACACTCCAATGTTGATATTTCAAACTCCAGTTCAAACGAGCGCGTTTATTCGCAGACGTGAGGGGAATGCAAACTGCTGGTCTTCTAGCATACAGGCCAGCATGATTGAGTCTCCTTTAAACAGTTTCGAAATTCGTATCCCTGTGGCGACTGTGAGCGCCGAACCCAGTGCTCTGGCAGTACTGCCCCTCTGACGTCGCGCACTTATTACCAGATATCGGTCTTGGCGAGGGGTTGTGACTCTTGGTCGACCTGATACTGGTTGTCGGGTAACATCTCCTGTTCTTTGAAACCTCAGTCACAGTCTTGAGATCACAGACTGGTCCACATTCAGAATTCGAGACACTTCGATTTGTGATGGTGAGAATTCCAGCATTCCAACAATTCTTCCTTTCGTAAACATGTCCAATTGGCGTCTTTGTGCCATCATTCACCTTGTTTGATGGTTAACAACGTTCCTTCGCACAGAAGTTGCACGAAACTTGTCTGAACTGACTGTGCTGCGTGGATCGGTTTCTCCGCGTTCCGACATGCGCCGGTGTTTCGCGCAGGACGTAGTCGGCTGAAAAGTTTTGCATAAACCCAATGTTTCTTCTTCACCCAATTAATATCCGCAAGAAATTTGGAATAATTTTACGAATATTTACTCCACGTTTTACGATTTATGCTTAACTTTTGGACACCAGAGTGTACAGCTGTATATATATATATATATATATTACTGCTGTTTGTAAAAAATGAAACACCATGAAGGAATCATCAGAATTAAATGAAATTTAATACACAAATGACTACTTGTATTAGTACAAATAAATGACAAAATTTTCAAAGCAAAAAAAAAAACGAGCCTTACAGTAGTCGCATACGATATGTAACATCCGACATGTTATCGTGATAAATTCGCAATAGCAACTTAAATCCTGGAAAAAAATGAATCGAGTATGATTGGAAATAATTTTCTATGGAATAATTATATCTTTAATGAAAATTTTATTTAATTAACACAAAGAGTAATGGAATTTTTTATCAAAAATAATTATTCTTGTTCAATGTGGGGAAGAGCGGTAATGATAATTTATGATAACTAAAATATGACACATATACTTGTGTTTTCAAAGTATTTAAATACCGTTGAAAAATAGCGTCAATAACAGTACCACTGTTAGTTGTCGAAACATTTCGATTTGTGTTCATTTCGAGCTTGAGTTCATCATTCGAAAAAGCTATGAGTGGTTCGGCGCGGCCGAGTGGTCTAGGCATCGGATCATGGCTAGCATGTCATGGGTTCGATCCTAGTACCACTAAAAGATCCGCCGTGTAGGGAAGCGATGCACGTTAAATCTGTCGAGAGCTCCTCCCGTTGGTGTGGTGTGGTAGTTAGGAGAGGGGGTGCCAGCTCAGGTGTCGTCCGCGTCACTTGACCATGGTTCAAAATTACGCGGACCGTCGCCAAAAGCCCTCGTGTTGCTAATCAGTGCGACGTTAATATTCTCTCACTCTCATGAGTGGCTCGGCTTCTAGCAAACTGAAGTTTTAACTTTAAAATCACCACTCAAAATCATGGGAAGTGAGTGATAGTAGTTTTTTTTTTTTAAAAAAAAAGAGCAGAACCACCTTTGGTATGTGGTAAAAGTAAAAAATGCAAGAAATCTTTAATTTTTTGAACCGTTTGATTCGGAGAAATTTATACGACCACCGAAATCACTGTTTGTCCATTTTCAAATAAGCATTTTGTCGCACATATGTCCCCAATATCTTGACTAACAATACCCAGTCCACTTGTTTCACGATAAATAATATCCATATGTCGAGCCACAACATGTGAGTTGTTCTGTTTACGATAGATCGCAACACCAGCTGCTCTGTGGACCGATCGTTTAATTTGTACGCAGCAATCGAAGTCAGGTATCTAAACACGATCGTCATTGTCAAACCACGTCTCTGCCTAAAGGACTTAGCTTCTTCTCTGATCCTAAAGTGAGAAAACAAAAACAAAGATCCCCCGGCCTAGACCGCAGGAGATGGGGGCGGAGCCCCTCCCGAATGAAGGAGAAAAAACAGAACTTCACTGAATAGCGCGCGCTTCCCCAACTTCCTGTTACGCATTTCCGTCCCTTTTCACGAAATCACTCCCACAAATCTCCAGCAATCGAGAAAAAAGATGTTACACATCAAAAAAATATTAAGTGTTTAAAATCAGCATTTGGTGTAGACACCACGCGCTGCAATAAGTGCTGCTATATGACGTGGCATGGAGTCAAACAGATTTTGAATGTCTGCTTGTGGAAGAGAATTCTATATTGCTTGTATTAACAGCAAAGTTCGTCTTTTGAATCTGCAGGACGCGGATCACGAGTGAGATGCCGACCAACCAAATCCTACACGTGCTCAATAGGTAACATATCCGGCGAATAAGCAGGCCAAGGAAGAAGTTGCATGCGTTGGGCTGAACAGAAGTCTCGAACAATCTTTACAACATGTGGGCGTGCATTATCCTACTGAAAGATAGCTCCAGGGATACCTTGAAGGAAAGGAACGATTTCGGGCTGTAGCACTTAACGAACGTACCTGTTGCTACTGCGATTATCCTCAATTCGTAACAAATTGGATCATCCATGATATGAAATTGCACCCAAAACCATAACTCCGGGCGTTAGCCCACTATGTCGTTCGATAACGCACTCTGGAAGACAGCGATCTTCGTCATAGTGTCTAACACGAATGCGGTCATGATGGTCCCACAAATTGAAGTGTGATTTATCTGAAAATACACCTTGGTGTCAATCAGCTTGCCAGGCCCTGTGCTTATGAGCTCATTGCAGATGCAGCCGTCTATGATTTGCCGTGAGGGGGATCCTGTATAAAGGCACCCTTTCGCGCAATCCATGGTGCAGCAGACGTCGACGAATTGACGAAGCCGTCATTAGTACACCTGTAGCAGTAGACCAACGTGCTGCCAACTGCCTGGAGCAGGTGTCGATTGTCGCGCGCTGACGTCACCTTCCGTCGTCCACTGCTAGTTTTTCCGAGTCGTTCGGTGCTTATCGGTTCACTGCTTCCAAACTCGCATCACTGTGGAACTGTTCCGTTGCTTACGAGCTCCTATTGCGCGATAGGAAAATCTTCCTTCTCGTAGTCCGATAATCCTCCCCTGTTCAAACTCCGTAAGTTGTTAGAATTTCTCCTCATTTCATCGTGGAGGCATACTTAGGTCTCACTAAACGTTCGCCACTAACAAATAATCTTGAACTATTTTCAACGTTCCGCTACAGGCCTCTATTTATACACTTTCACCATCAGTTCAGAGGGGGCTGCGCACGCCACGCAAGCGCAGTTTCTCTGAAAATTGACTATTTTACGTAACATCCTATTATTGATATTTGCTGCAAAGTTCATTTAATTCTGATGATTCCTTCATGGTGTTACATTTTTTACAAACAGTAGCGAATATGCACTCACTTCCAAAAGTTAACCACGGAGAGGAAAATGCTAATTTCCGGAAGCCAATCAGAATTGAAGAGGATTCAATTCGCTGCAGAGGTAGATGGAAGTATGCAAATATGTTAGGTAACAGCCAATCGTGCTTTCATATGAAGAAATATGCAAAAAGGGCAGTCTTATAAGAAGCCAGCTTTATGAAGGGTTACAGAAGTTGATTGTAAGTGCTGATAGAAGGTGTTTAAAACTTTCGTACGATTTATTTTCAAGACATACGTGTTTCTATGACTTCGAGAAAACGAATGGAAGTTTCTGAGCGCTGGCGTGCTGTGGGCGCATTGAAGCAGGACAGTCGATCACAGATGTTGCTCTTTTCTTTAGCGTTCATCATTCTGTAATTTCACGTTTATGGAAACAATTCCAAACCACACAGACAGTTGTCCGAAGGCCCGTAGACGGTCGCCCAAGGGTTACAGCCCCCACGGAAGATCGATATATTGCTATTGTAGTCAAGCGGAATTGCAGAGCGACCTCCACTCATGTGACATCTATGGTTACAGCGTCCATTGGTAAGGCTATATCTGCAGCTACTGTACGCCGAAGATTACATATGAATGGACTGTTTGCCCGGGTACCTCGAGTTTGTGTTCTTCTATCCGTCCAATCAAGAGGGGCACGATTAAAGTGGTGCTGGGAACATGGCAATTGGACTGTGTCTGACTGGAGCAATGTCGTGTTTACTGGTGAGTCAATATTTGCTCTGGAGCCAGATGACAAGCGTATAAGGATATGGTGTAAACAAGGAACACGCAATCAGCCCCAAAACATCACCGAACATCACGCATTCCGAGGCGGAAGCATTATGGTGTGGGCAGGGATTTCATTAGGATACCGCACCGACCTGCACATCTTTAAACGGGGTTCTGTGACGGCTGTCCGGTATCGAGATGAAGTCCTAGAACCCATTGTGAGATTTATGCTGCAGCAGTTGGCCCTACTTTTGTTTTAATGGACGATAACGCACGTCCCCATAGAGCTGACTACGTCGATGACTACCTGGAGAGTGAAGGGATTGCGCGTATGGCGTGGTCAGCATATTCTTCCGACCTTAATCCCATTGAAAATCTTTGGGATGCTCTCGGCCGTGCTTTATCTTCACGTTTCCCACCTCCAGCCACTCTTATTGAGCTGGAAACTGCTCTACAAGAAGAATGGTGATTGCTTAATTTTGCGGTGGTTGACCACCTAATTGAAAGCACGGTCAGAAGGTGTAAACTTTGCATACAGATGAGGGTGGGATCATATATCCTATTAATGTCCTTTTTTCATTTTATGCTGTTTATTTTCACTTTATACATAATTCTGTTTGTCTCCAGTATGACATTATCTGATAACTTACAAAATTTAATATTGTTTTCCTTTCTGTATATAATTATTGATTTTGTTTTATGTATAAATATTTATACTACTTTACTGCCAAATTTTGTGTCAATCAAAGCAGTATTTGTTGATTTTTTTGCATTTTACATCTTCGTGCTTAACTTTTGAAAGTGAGTGTATATATATGAAGGAAAAATATAAATACATCTAAAACATGAAAGAATAAATAATAAGAACAATATACAAAAGTCATGAAGCAACATATTGAATATTTAAAAGGAAGAAAAGTAAAATATCTGAACAAAAATTGAAAAGAGAACGAAAAAAAAAAATTCAGACTTAGTACTAAATTTGTGGGGTTAAGCTAGTTTTATAATACCAGCCTTCCCCTTTTTGACTCGGTAGTTTAAAAATCCAAATAGAAAAAAAAAAAGAACATTGAGCAAAAACTCCGTAGTAAATTTATGAGAAGTTAACTAATTTAAATTTTGCAGTATATCATAAGATCTTAAAGAATTTTAAAATTGTCGCAGCATTTTTCAAAATATCTGAATCCTTCACTGCTTCGAAGAACAATAGTTGGCACATATAGAATTTTTTTCCTTTAAAGTAGTGAGGGATTCAGATATTTATATTTACTTACTAAATCATATATATAAAAACATAATAATAACTGGAAGAATCCCCATAGATTTTCTATGTCTGCTTCAATGATATACACATACATACATGATGTTTTGATATTAATTTTTTAAAAAAGCAGATTTTTTTTGTATATATTTTGTTAATTATGTATTTATACTGACAAATATCTAATGTAAATTTTTCAAAATATAATTCATGTTTTTAAGCACACTTTAATGTATACAGTATATGAAACAGTGTAATGTAACATGTGTACAAAAAACTGGTATATACAGACATTTGGGGGGGGGGATATATTTTAAAAAACTTGTAGATGAAAGTGCAGAGGCATAATGCTTATGGAGAGAGGGGTCTGTACCACCAACCACATCCTTGTGTAGACCACTGATAAATATATATTCTAAGAAAAAATGATAAATAATTACAAATGAAAACTTATTTAACTAGTATATTTAATTTTTTTTACTGAATAAATATTTTATTTTAAATGATTCATTAGTATTTTATCATAAATATAAAAAATAATTACACATTTTTCAGAGAAAGTTAATATTAGAATCATTTTTCCTTTTTCAAATTTAATTTTAGTTATTACAAAACAAAGGGTTCTGTAATTCTATGCAAAAGTTAATATATTGAAAAAATTTTATATGTTTTCTTTTTTTACTTTTCAAAAAATATTAATACAAAAAAAAAATTTGAAGCCAGAACATTTAAATTAAAAATATTATAACTTTTCAAATATGTTAGATTTAGTTGGCAATTGCATACTTAACTGATCAGTTGCTAAAATTTTTCAAATGGTAGGCATTTTCATTAAATATTTCTGAAATTGTAGATTGTAATAAAGGAATTTCAAGGGTAGAAAGAGGTAGTTTTTTTTTTATAAGCTGGAAATAAATTACATAATATGATTGTGCTTGGCTATAAATTTCTTTACCAATGCTAAGTAATAAAAAAGATGAATAATTCAAATATTAGTAAACATAAAACTATTTTATCTTTACAAAAAATAACAAACTTTTCATCATACAAATTATAAATTATTTGGGGTTGAGAAGTTAAACTAAAACACCATTTCAAAGTAGCTATTCATTTCAAGTTCATTTCTTGTGATAGGTTCTCTTATTTAGGTAATGCTGTTCATCTTTGGAGATTTGATCCTACTTCAAGGAAACTCTACATTTCTCGATCCATTCTTTTTCTTAAAGACCAAGTAAGTAAATGAGAAGATTTGAAGTTTTTGAGAAAGTTTGCTTAGTATATCATAATAATTTTTTATTAAATATATGATCATCAAAGTTTTGTGTTGATTAACTTAAGATTATTTTATCTTATTATTGATGTTTTTGGCTTTTATTAATGAGGATAATGCTAAATTATCAATTTTTAATTACACAAGTAGCTTTGAATTTTTTTAAAAAAAAATAACTCTTTGTTTTTGCTTAGCTTTTGGAAAGTAAAAAAAATTATTTGATTTTTGTTGCCAAAACATTATTGTTATACAAACTATATTCTACTCTACGCAGACAAAAAGTGTATTTTTTATTTGATAAATGAACTACTCTTTTAAATTATAGAAGGCTATGAAGTTCAATAACAAAAATGTCTGAAAAATGAGTGGGAGGAATACCTTAAAAAAATTCAATAAGTACTTTCCATACATATATAAAAGGTCAATTAATAAAACTGAAAATGTTGTGTGATAATTCTATTTATAGTGACTATGTGTGTATATGTAAATATTTAATGAAGAGTTTGTTTCTGTGTACTTTATTGTAAAACAAATAATTTAAAATTTAATTAGTTTTTGTTATGCTGATCTTGTACTAAATCATTTTTTAAAATTAAAAATATCTGTATTATCAATACTAATATCAATAACCTTCATTAAATTAGGACTACCAAGATGTTCAGTTTCAACTAGATAACCTGTGATGTTCTCTATAATGTATGAAGACATGACAAGTAATATATGCATATATCTACCTTACTATTATATATCACTTGTACATATATAGCTGCTGAATTTTAATGAGAAATATTTATTTTGAAAAGAAGTGGAAATCACTAACGAAATGTTTAATTTTAATCAAAAATATGATGCTGTCAATTTTGTGAAAAAACACATTTTCAGAATTTCTTTCTTCTTAATAATTGTCTTGAATTTAAATAATTGTCTAATTATTCACACTTGATGGCAAAACAAACTCTAATGGAATCTCTTTTCTGAACTATGTATGCCAAATACTTTTTGTATGTTGAATTTAATGAACAAATTGCTCAAATTATACTGACTTCATCAAAATCCTCACTATTTATCCTCTTTCCCCATTATTATTTAGTTTTTATTTAAATCAATGGTAGCTCCAGAAAAAAAATCAATTTCCCATTAACAGATGGTTTTTATTTCGTTTTTTTCTTTTATTATATTAAGATTTATTTTATATGATTAAAATATTTGATATGTCTTAAAATTCTGTAAGTTTGGGGTCATATAAATTATTGGCATCTCTACGAGAACTTCAGCCTATTCTGACCCTTCCTAGAATTTGTATTAAAGTATGAAACAAAATATGTATGCCATTAACAATATTAACCTGTTTACCTGATTGTTATTATGCATTATGTTATCCCAGTTCTGTAATGTGGCTGCTGTAGCCTAGTCCTTATGGTCATGAACTTGTTGTCGAAATGTCTCAGGTTTCAGTCCTGGTGCCACTGAAATCCTGCCATGCCATGTCCTGGTGCCACTGCCATGTAGAGGGCCCGATGCATGTTAAATCTGTCAAGGTTAAATGTCCTCCTATTGGTGTGGTATGGTATGTGAAGGAAGTGCCAGCTTAGATGTTGCTCTCATCACTTGACTGAGGCTCAAAATTATGAGGTCTGTCACTTATAGCCCTTGCATTGTTTCATTGTGTGACATAAATAAAACTGTCATTCACTCAGTTCTGTAACATTATGATACTTTCAAGTATACACATGAATTTTTTCCCAACTTTGTTGTTAGTACTTATTGATGATATTTTTAAGGAAAACTTTGAAGATACGAGGCAGAATTTTTTCTATACAAGATATATATATACATATATATTGTTAAGCATATAGAACAGATAAAACTAGAAAACTGGATAATTTGTTTATCAAAATAATGAGCCCCTTACTATTTATTCATAATAAAACAGAGATTTGAAATAAAAAATCTGTAATATTGAGTTTTATAACTAAATAAATCTTATTCCATAGCATTGAGGTAAGTTTGTTGAGTTACCATTTGAAAAAAAAGGTCTTATTTTTTTTAGGTATCACTTATAAATATATTTTATGTTAAAATGGATTTAATGTTATCTTTGTGGAAGTAAAAGTGCTAGATTGAAAAGTTGTGAAAGCAGATAAAAAATTCTTTGAAATTCCACATATTATTTCACTGTTTAACATATGAACCAGTAAACTGAATTTTATTTGAACTGTGAGTTCAATCATGGTTTCAATAAAATCACCCTGAACTATCTGAGCTTATTCAAATTAGTATCTGATTTTTTAATGAAGACAGCAATTTATTTTGGTATGCTGATTTTTAAAATGTCAACCTTATTCAAGTAAATTTAGGTTTGTAAAATTTAAATCTCTAAATATGTAACAATGTATTAGTAAAAATATCAAAATATGTTTTGATAATTTTTACAACATTAATTTATCGTAGAAAAATTTTTGAAAGATAATTTCCTCAGCTACAGTGTAATGGCCAAGGATTACATAACGCTTATTTTGGAATCAAATTCATGTAATGAGCTACCACTGATTTCTTTAAGTTTGTAAAAACATATTTCATGCAATATGCCTTGTTTTTGCATAGTTTTCCTATTTTATTAATTTATGCATGATTTTAATTTATTGTTAAAACTGCAAATCCGTCCAGTCAAGCTAAGCACTTTAGCTGCACAAATTCAGAATTATTTATGTTGTGATCAGGATTGCTATGTGAATGTAGATACGAACTGCCTACATATTATTTTGAAACAGTGAATATATTTTTTGTCACTCACGAAAAAAATTAGTTCTCCTATTTTAAGAGTTCGGTGTTAATCTAGCCCTATTGTTTTAATAATAAAAGAAAGAAATTATTAGCAACTGAAAGAATATTTAATACTATTTTAAACTTTTTAAAATTCATGTCATTAGTTGCAATTTTGTGGAACTTTCTAACCTTATGTTACCTTTCTTTTAAAAAGTATTTTTATAATTTTAGTTCTCAGTTTATTACAGACTTAAGTAAAGCTCTTTAAAATAACTATTACAATGATTATTCATATTCATTATTAATATCAACAAACATCTCGTAAGATGAAATGAATTTCAAATAATCCTTTTATTTTTGCCTTTTAATTCTTAGATTATACTAATAATTCAAAATAAACTCCAGATTTCTACCAATTTTCCATTTCCCCCTTTTAAAAAAATAATTAAAAGGAAATGCCCATTGTTTTCTCGGTATAAGATCACTAAAATTTGTCTGGAAGTTTAAATAATGATGCTTTCTGTTATTAATAAAATTTATTAAAATAAAAGCATATTTTCAAAATTGCAATAATAAAGATGAATGAAAAATTTCAAATAGTCTGGCTGTAATTCATAAATATCTTACCTTAAAAAAAGATTTTAATATGAAATTGTTAAAAACAAATTTATGGTTATGAAATTCACAATAAAGTTTATTTTTAAAAACATGCAATGTATTATTTTAATGCTCTAAATATTTCGGCCTCATAATAGTTTTTCTACACTTGCTTCTATAGCTTATTTGAATAAAATGGCAATCTTGTTATTTATATATAAAAGTATAGTTGTATAAAAGTTGTAGCGATTATTATTTTTTCCTTTTGCGTGTGTAGAAATGTGTTTTTATGTATAAACATGCGAAAGTTGTTTCATAACTGTGTTATAGAAAAACCTGAATGGTGTTCTAAGATATTTGAATATTTTCTAGTCATGTATTAATGTTGTATGTAAAGTATGCATGTAAGTATAACTGCATGTATTGTAACGCACACATTGTTAATTTTTTAACTGGTTTTGATAAATGTAAAAATTTTGCTTCTGTAAATTTTTGGTGCAGTATGTATTTTTACAAATACAAGAAATATTGTGCATATCAAATATGTAACAATGCATTGCTTAGTTGAAATGCATATTAAATAAGCATTCTACAACTGATTTGTTTATTTTATGTTCAAAATATAGAATTCACTTCTAGCTCAAATAATAGGAAAATATTTGAATATTTTTTTATCCAAAACATTCAACATTAAGATATATATATATATAATTTCTGATAAAAAAAACTTTACTACATTAACATAAAATTGCTAGTTTCATATTTTTTTAAAAAATGTTAATCATTATATTAGGAATTATAAAATATATATTTCTATTATCTATTTGTTAAACTTACAATAAAAAATGGAAAACTAGCAGTGGAAGGATAATAAAGCCTCTTAGTTTTCCTCACAAACTTAACTTTGTATGATTTAAAAGAAAGATAAGCTGTAGGATAAGAATAATTTTTTCCTTTGTGGGGGTTTGAAGTTGGGGAAACTAAGTTTAGACAAGTTTCCCCAACAAGTACAAGACCTTTTATGTTAAAAAAATAATAATTCATACTATAGATATCTTGAAACACTTATATATATTTATTAATACACAATGATGGGCGACAGCTCAAGGATTTAGATTAGTATAGCTTACCATTAACAGAATTGCAGTGACACTGAAGCTGATGGCTGCAGTAATCTAGTGGTTTTGGTCATGAACTTGCGGCTAGTGTTGCAGGTTCAAGTCCTGGTGCCACTGAAGACCTGCCGGGTAGAAATCAATTCACATTTAATCTGTCAAGGCTCAATGTCCACTCATTGGTGTGGTAATTAGGAAAGGGAGAGAGGCCTATTAACTCAGGTATCTAACTCGTCACTTGAGAGCTACTGGTGATGAATCTCGTTCATTTGCTTTATAATATGATGCTAATATAACTCTTATCCTTACCCAATTAAGTCTTTTTATCAACTCAAAAGAAAAAAGAGAATTTTTCTAAATCATGTATCTTACAATCTAGACCACTTTGGCTTATTCCATAAAAGACCTTTGGTGACAATTTTGAAACAAATATATCCATCTTTAATCAAACAATTCAGGGTTCGGCAAACATTTTTTTCTTCTCAGATTATCTGTAATTGCAGTAATGAATGTGGTCCAATAGAAATTTCATAACTCTTATGTGTTTTACTATCTTTAAAGTCATACAAATACGAGATGTGTCCAGAAACTAAGTACACTTTTTCATTCTACTGCAAATGCCGCAGTTTTTCAGTTCAACACCTGTCTGTGGTGGCTTGTCAGTCCAATGACACTATTATAGTCTGATTGTGTTTTTACACATGTTAGTGAGCATTCAAAATGTTTAACATGACTATGCAGAACAGAATGGTTACAGAACAAAGTATGTTCTATAATCCGCTTTACGACTGCAAAGAATTTTAAGCCAGTTGAAATGCATCGTTGACTTGCAGAGATTTATGGTGAGAAAGTGGGCTCGAGAATTCAATCATTGGAGCACCAATGTTCGTGACAAAGTGCACAGTAGGTGGCCTTTTGTTATCAATGATGGTTTGGTTGAAAAAAAGTGAGAAAATTCTTGAACACAGACGGTTTACAATAAGATTGTTTTGTAATAAGTTTCCACACATTTCAAAAGCTGTTTACTAGTGGCATCTTTCTATAAATAAAAATATATTCTTATTGGTTTCCTGATATGAAAAATATCTGAACAATGATGGTAACTGTGTAGAAAAATAGTTTCCAACATGCTCTTTCACAAGTGTTTTCCAAAACAGTACTTAGTTCCTGGACATACCTCATACATTGAACAATTTTGACAAAATTTGTAAAAACTTATTCTTGTTTTACCACAAATCATAGGTAGCATTGACATTTTAATTATCATACAATTATTTGTTTTTTCTCTATATTCTACTAGGTGTTGACAAAAAATTTCATTATGAAAACTCAGATAATTTTTGTAACAATATAACTTATATTAATTTAGAATTGGAAATCTGTGTTTTATACATTATCTGTGTGTACTTTAATAATTGGCTAATTATATAGATCGTTTCAGCAGCTCAATTGCTGGAAAAATATAAATGTAAAACATATTTCTTAAAAATTATACTCGTATCACACACTTTAAGTAGAAAAAAACCATTCTAAATTTTTATAAAATAAGCATATATTGGTTTTTAAATAAAAAGAAATTAAATTTGACCATTATCCTTAAATGAATTTTAAGGATTGAGAGAGAGATTTATAATTGATATTAACTTGAAAATTTAAATTAATTATATAGACTAAGCTATAATTCAAATGATGAGTACAAAAATTAGAACGCGTATTCAGTATTAATCAATAAATAAAAGCCAATTCATTTGCCTTCAAAATATAGTTCTGTTTCACAAACATTAATGCAGAAGTTGAATTAAGTTATTTAAATGCTTTATTTTTTTATAATATCGCCTACTCATTTAAAACACTTTAATGGGGATAACTTTCTTAATGAAATCACAAATACACATATCCAGATTAACAGAAATAAAAACTGGCAGTCATTCTTATGACTGCCAGTTTTTATTTTTGTTCATATATAATGGGGATATATTTTAAAGTTGTAAATTGTAAAAGTAAAGTTGATATTTTTGTTCATATATAATCAGCATATATAATGAAACCTTTAATAATAATGGGGTAAAAATGTCAAACATTTTTGAAGTGTCATGTTTTTATCTAAGTGAGTGATACCATTCTTGTAGAATATAATTTACATTATTTCCTCTCTAAATTCTTTTTAAAAAATACATGGCATATGTATTCAATCGGGTTAATTTTAAGAAATCATGGCATTTTTCTTTGAAATTTAAAGTCTTAAAGATATAAACAGCAACATGCTTCTAAAGAATTCCAATTAAACTCATAAAAGTGAATTCATCCTTAAAAGTTTTAAATCAGGATTATATAATTATACTACATAATTGAATGTTTCAGACTAATTGCTCATAAAAAGAGAAAAAACATGTAAGAAATATAATATTTAATATACTTTTTGTGTTATATACAGTCTTTTTTTTTAAACACACATTCAAAAATACATGACCACTAAAATTGAATTTGCAAACATAATTCATTAATAATGTAATCATTTGCATTTCGATAGAACTACTTTACAGTAAAAAAATCTATTGGAGTACAAGTTGGTGAGTTGTACAAATTCATTGATTGCTAATGAAAATATATTGAGTACATTTTATGGACAATATCATCTAGGTGGTAATGAAAGCAAACAATTACTTCTAAATGCATTTCAATGATTAATAAAATATTTTAAACACTCAGCTATTCAAAATAATTGAATATTTTATAAGACTTAATATTATAATAAAGTAATTCACAATTATATAAGCAGTCAAAATATAAATCTCAATTTCAAATAATTAATAGCACCACAAAAAATATAAATACAAAATAAACTATATTTACTTGAATTATTTTTTGGCTACATAAGGACATAACATACTTTTGGGAAACATACAATATGTGCAAAAATATATAAATATTCCCAACAGGAAAACTTTTCAAGCATCTATTCTGTAAACAAAACACAAAGAGCTACCCAAATGGATTTAATTATCAAAGCAAACAAAACTACATTGAAATGGTATGTACCAGTGACACATTTAAATAAAAAATGAATCTGACTAGCCAATGGAAATATATATCTTACGGATGAAAAATGAGATTTTTTTTAATAACAAGCAAAATATAAATTATACAAAACAAATGATATTTGAAGCATAAACTTGTAAGTAACCATACCATGTGACAGAAAAAAAGGGAGGGAAAAAAATGGTCCCCAAAAAAAAACCATGTCAAAAAGCCAGTAACGTGAAATATATTTTAAAACTGCTCAAAAGATTATCCATCAAACTTTCAAGAGAAAACTACATCATTGACATGAAATGTTCTATAAATTTTTTTAAATATAGAAGTGTTTAAAATTCATTTTTAGATCAGTATAATAAATATAAGTGTAAAACATTTATCTTTTCCTATTTCAAAACTAATAATTCATTTAATAACATGCCATTAAAACAGTACAATAACACTTTACAATAAAATAAATTCACCAGGAATGATTATCTATAAAAAAATAATGCATGCAAATTAGAAAGTTAAAAGGCATATATCTTAAACTTTTGAGCACTAGCATGCATTTGATTCTAGTAGAGGGGAAAGAAACATAAAATTCTTATAGAAATACTGTTCATAAAATTTAGGGCACATTATATCTCTTACAAATCTGCATTTTCCTGATACACTGATGCAAAATATTTCCTATTTAAATATACAGGGAAAGAATTTATGATAAACATATAACAAAATATCAATTCACATCTTCAGATTTTTGAATTTACAAATATATATATAAAATTTATAATATGTGGAAAAACAAATTATCAATCACAATTACTATAAGAAAAATCTCCATACATAAATTCTATATAATTTACTAAAAAGTATAAAACAAGAAATGGGGAAAAAAATGAACATTATATCCAAAATATTGTACATTGGCTTTCAATAGAATATACATTCTCTTCCAAAATGCTTAAGTTTCAGGCACTAGAGCTTACAATATAATCGAGATTACTTTTGCCATAACAAAATACATAGATAAGCTCATTCTTTTCCTTATAACTCCTATCCTTCAAAAGCTACAGTTTACAAAGTAAGTTTGAAAGCAAAATTATAAACTGGGAACTTAAAGAACAGGATGGATTGTCAATAAACGAGCCCTTTCCATCCAAGTAATATCAGTTTTTACATACATTAGGAATTCTGATAGTAGGTTAACGTTTCTTGAAGCTTCTGAGTTATCTAAAAATCAAAAACATAAATATGAATATAATATTAAGAGAACAATTTTATTTTAAGTAAATATTTAAGTTAAATTGCAGTATTTTTCTCTGCATTTTATTCAATAATATTAATTATTTTTCCAAAATTTAGATTAAGCATGCATAAAATAAGATTTTATTTCATACAAGGACAGAAAAAAGTTTTCTAGAATTACCAATACAGAATAATAATTTGATTTTAAAAGAATGTTTTAACTAAAATTTACTCACTTACTTTAAACAGAACAATTCAATTTAATTCATATCAAATAGAAATAAATAATAAGAAAATAAAATTACTCACTCGTTGATAGAAATCAATTTGAGCAGTAAGGTAAGTTTCCATCATGCTTTTAAAGTAAGCAACACGCTCATTATGGAAATGATTAATTTCAGCTAAAGTTGCGTAGGATATAACATCAGTACGCTGATCAATAGCTGCTACATCATCTTGACTAATTTTACCTTCCTCAGATAATTTCTTATGCTCAGCTACTTTGTTCAAAGCCGACTGTTAAAAAGAATGAATAAAGAATTACAAAATATATTAAGTATTTGAAGAAATTTATCCCAATATTCTAATAAATTACAATATACTCATGATATTACAAACTACATTCATTATTTTTAACTTCACATAATGAATTAAAAAAGTTTTAACAAGGAAAAGGTATGAACATAAAGAGTTTAATTCAAAATTAAAAGTATAAATTTAAAAGAAATCTCATTCCTGATATTTTGAAGTTGAATTTTGTCTATTTATGTCTCATTTATTTAAACACACACATGATTGATTTTCTTTAATTTACTTTTAAATTTTATTGATTAATAAGGGTGTTTTTTCTTGCCCTATATTGAATACTTTACACATTTCTGCTCCTAATGTTAAGAACAACTTAAGACTTCCAAAATCATAATTTATTCCATGTAATATGATATTAATACAAAAAATTTCCATGTCACTCAAACAACTCAAGGAATATTCTCATGAGAACAATTTCTTTCATATTAAGATTCAACATTTTTGTCACATTTCACCTATAAGATCGCATTTTACCTAACTTGTATAACATAGATAATTTTTTAAAAATATATTATCCAAAAAAAAAAGTGTGGTTAAGTGTTTTGTATCTTACTTTTTGAATATGAAGAACATCTGGCCATGCAGCAAGCATTCCCTTATATTCATGAAGAACATCAGCCATTGGTTCTGCATCATACTTCGGCTAAAATAAAAAAAAATAGAGTTAAATATTTATATATCACTAGCTTATTTAGTGATCCAATTATTTATTTTCAATAATGTTGTTTTGCATTAAAATGATCCAACAGATTAGATTTCTCAATATAAAAAATATGTCATAAATAAAGTTCTGTTTAACTTTTATTGTAAGATTTGTATAGTCCCTCATACACTACAATTGGTCTTAGATATCCATAAATGCAATTTCACTAAAAACTGTCAATAGTAGCAAAAATAGGAAAAAGTAATGCTGCAAACATTAGAATTTTTTTTATTAATATATATATTGTTACGAATTTTGTATAAAATAATGTAAATAATTTGTATTTGGATGTGCAATGCCTTTATATTACTCTATGCTATATTCATTTCTTGATAAAATTGTAATATTCACAAGCAACGCCGTCCCTTACGTTATAATGGCGATTCAATGGGAACTTGGCGAAATATTGGCGATAGAGCCAAGTTGGCATCATTTTTGGTGACTTTGGCGACCAATTTGGCGAGTTCGGGACCCTCTGGATTCTTCTAGAAATTTGTAGAAAAATCCACTAATTTCACGATCTGTGACGCGAGCGCATCTTTCCAGAAATTTCGGCCTCTGCTATAAATAGAGAGAGACTCGCCGCAACGGTCAGTCTGATTTTAACCAGCGAGTAGTGAGCACTGTTTTGATTAGCGATTAGAAGACTTGCCTTGAATTTGATAAGCTCGGCTGTGCTTGTGAATAGTCATTTACATATGGGAATTTTAGACACTGCTTATTGTGTCTGAGTGCTGTTGAAGGTGTGAGATCCTTCTGTTAATTATTCAGCGAATTTTGCTGTTGAATCCTGTATTTTCAAGGATTGATTTACGCCAATAAATACTCATTGTTCTTAAGGAATTGCCTTGTTATTTACGACTGATTTTGCATAAAATCCTTGAACCCCGATCTACGTAACAATATATATATATAACAAGAATATTGCTACAAATTCAAACTAAAAAAAATTTTAACCCACAAATTCCATACTTTTATTTTATGAAATTTAATTCAAACAATTTTTAATATTTTTAAACCATGGATATTCAAGTTTTTGCTCATTTTTTGAATAAAACATTAAATACATTGCATACGAATTAAAATTCAGCATGCAAATGTGAAAAAAATAATAATCATTATGGTGGTCTTTAAAAAAGATCCTTCTTTAAATAATCTGGAGATTTTTTTTAATAATAAAACATTTAAATTCTGAATAACAAACAAAAATTGTTTCTTATTTTTCCTTCATTCAATATTTGTTAAGAATATAGTTATGTTGTCTATCTGTGAATTATGTATTTATTTTAATAAAACAAATAGTTTTACCTGTTCTTCATACATCTTTCCCAATTCATCATAAACACTTGCAGTGTGTTTTATAGCAGTTGTAAGTGGATCAGAATCTAATTAATTTAGAATAAAATATAAGAAAACATCAGTTTTATTTCTAATAAAAAAAATAATAATAATTTCTTAATGATGCATATAAAGCATATATTAAAAATTTCAAAAATAAAAAGTCTTCCTATATGAACACATTTAAACAAATATTAATGATAAAACAACCATATAATTTTGTTAAGATTAAGTTTATATTTTATTGAGCAATCACTAAAACTAAAATTATACAACTATAATTAGAAGTACAAATAAGAAAATTCCCTGAAAGAACATTAAAAAAATGTAGAACTTCATTGTAAGCATTAAAATTTATATTTATTGTAGTTAAAAATACAAAAGTTATCATACCTGCCAACTTTTGAGAATGATAAAGTATAAGACAACGAGTGAATAACATATCACAAGTAAATTTTTAAAGTAATGGATACACAATATTTTACATAAACAATGCATGATATAAAAATATTTAAAGTAACATGAAAAACATTTCAAAATAGATACATTGAAAAGAAAATTACTTAGAGGAAACTCTACTTTACACTGATTTTACTTATAAAAGCTCATACACAAAAGTAAATTTAAAGGCATGTATATAAATACATACAAGAAAGTAGTGACTTTCTAATAAAAATGCTTTTATAAAAAATACAGAGAAATAAATTAAATTATAGTGAAATTACACTTGTATTATGCAAAAATTATATACATAATAGAACCCAAAAAATTGTTGACCTGGCATAAAAATCTTTAACTTTTGAAAATCTTATAAAATACTGGTGTATAACCATCTCAAAATAATCCTCTAGGGAAGAGAAATACACTTTTGGCAGAGCTCATACAATATCTTCTAACACTTTTGGAAGCCATTTTTTGCAATTACTTGTAAGGTTTACTGTAGCACTGCTTTAACCTCAGCTGATGACACAAATCAACACCCAGCAGATTTTTTTTTAATGATGGAAATAAATAAAAATCACAAGGAGCTGAGCAAATAGGCAGGGTACAGAAGTCTTTTAGTATCAGTTTTGGCAATAAATTCAGTGAGCATTTGGGTGATCTTGAACTTTTGAATCCTATACCATGTATTAAAAATATAGAAGTTACCATCAAAACAATGACCAAGCAATAACCATCGAACACATGAATGCTGTACAATTTTTTGGGTTTCTTTACTGTACAAACTTTGAAAGCTTTATAGAGAGTACAATTTATCTGTGAGATTTCAACAACTTTTATAGATAGAGAAGCAGTACTCTTTTCTGGTAAGTAAAATGTATTAAATAACACAAGCAATCCATAAAATTAAGTTTTTTCTCTTCTTTAAATAAGTGATGATTCAATTCCCCCAAGCATTATCTACCATAAATGAAAGCAAATTTTAAAAGGCCATCACACTTTTTAAATTCTTCCATACAGAGAAAAGGTTAATATTTTCTCCAGTAACATTTCCAATCAAATTTCAACTTACAAAAAAAGCTGTGTTGAATACTAGCGCCGTATTTCAAATCCATTTTACTTCTAATTAAGGTTTCTTTGATTATTTGCACATTTTTACAACTGACCAGTTTCGAGGTTTTCAAAACATACAAGCCTACCAGCTCTCACTGTGCAGGTCTTTTATTTTCATTTTCCCTCGCTTGCTAGATAGTATTGAAGTCATGTGAGTTAGTAAATAATTCTTAAAAGCTGTACATTGCAATAAAATATTTTTAAATAAGTTCTATAATGTCTAAAATGTGACCAAAAAGTCTCATCTTCTCAGAAATACATCTTGCAAGATTAAAGTAAGTGACCATAATGGGATATAATTTGTAGTGCAGTATTACTGCTCTCAGATGCTGCTGCAAAAGGGCCTTGTTTTGTGTATTGAGTCATATACACTCGTTGATTAAAAGCTAGTTCACCAAGCACAGCAAATGCTTCCACATTCATACTATTCAGCAATATCCGATTTTGGAAATATTTTATGAAGAGGACTAACGTGATCAGCAGCAGTGAAAATGGAACATAATGTTCTACAAGAGAAGATATAAAACAGTTTTCAACCCTTATTACATTTAACCGAGAATTGTCCTAGAAAATTTTTGAATGTCTACTTGATTTTTTATTAGTGATGTGCTCTAGAGTTTTCACACAAGTAAAATCATACTGATTTCAGTGAGAAATATATAAGCCAGTTCAACATACATCACAAAATGTATATTTCTTCTTTTTGGGGATATGGTAATACAATCAAAATTTCTTTTTTTAAATCATTCTTTGTACACTTGAAAGTATATTTTGCCATTTTTAGATTACAGAGAACAGCCACATGAAGTTAAAAAATACAAACATATGCAAAGCACAAAATGAGCCAAGTTCTAGAAAGTCACTACAGGGGAAGAATAAAATGTCAATATTTGGTGTAGCAAAACCACACCCTTGAATAGTTAATGAAATACAATAAGCAGGGGGGGAGGGCAAACTTTGTAACTTTTTAAAGAACTTAGTGGTAAAGAGAAACAGTTTTTGCTTATTTATTTTCTGGCTATTGTGAATATAAAATGATTAATAAAAGCTTTAGAGAAGAAAATAGTAGACAGATCATAGAAGTTTTGCAAAACTACAGAAAACGAAGATCTAATAGCAAAAGATTAAAAAACATAAATTTTATGTGAAAAAAACAAAAGTTAGCAAGTTTGAATTCTTTACTCAAAAATATTTAATATAAAATCATATATACCAATATTTGTACAAAAAAATAATAAATGAAAAAGAAAAGAAAAAGAAAGAAACATACTTTTAGAAGAATACATCTGAAAAGCAGTACCAAGATCATTGAAGGATTCAGACATTCTTTGAATTTCTTTTCTGACAGCTAAAATGGAGATAAATGAAACAAATTAATAATATTAAAAATGATACAGATAATTCATATCTCTTTTTTACTAGCAATATAGAATTATTATAGCATAAAGAACAAAAAAAATTATATCAGAAAATATGAAAATAAATTAAATATGTGTAAAACAGAAAATTCTTCGTATTTTTTTTTTTAAAAAAAGAACAATGCTATATAATTTTTAATCCCTTTATATAAAGTGGTATTTAAAATACTTCAATTAAGAAAACCAATTAACTCTTTCCCTGGTGGCAGGGGGTATTTAAATCCTACCCAAGACTGGCAGGCAATTTAACAATTAAATGGCTGAAACACATGCATTAAAATAAAAAATTCATGTAACTGTGCAATTGTTAGTTAAGAGCTTATTTAATTAATTAATTATCAATTAATTATTATCAATGAATTGATTATGTAATAGTCAATTAATTAATCTACGGTAAAAGTAATTCATTAAATAATTAAGTATTGTTAAAATTAATTAATTATTAATAATATTAATTAATTTATTATTAAAATAAAAAATCCTGTAACTGTGCAATTGTTAGTTAAGAGCTTAATTAATTAATTATTAAAATGAAAAAATTCCTGCAACTGTGTACTTGTTAGTTAAGAGCTTAATTATTGTTAGTTAATTATTAGTTAGTTAGTTGGAATGAACAAGGCGAACCAACCTGAATGTTGGCGCGCGTCAAAGCGTGAAAACACGCCATTGCCTTGTCTCGGCGTGTTATCGCGTCTACGCCAGGGAAAGAGTTAATTAACTTCCAATCAATTTATCTTTTTTGTCATAAAAGTGAAATATTTTGCAATTTTAAAAAATATATCAGCCGAGAAAAATAATTTGCAACTAAATTAAAATAAAAAGCTTCTAAAAAGCATAAGAATAGTTTACTTCAAATACAAATATTATTAAAATTTGATTATTTTTATGGCATTTTATTTTGAATGAACTTATTATTTATTACAAAAAGTTATATATAGGTACTGGCACTAGATAAAAAATTGTATTTCAATTTACTTTAATTTTGACCTTTTGAAATAATCCTATTTCCCATTCCTGCTATACAGTGTACATATTATGGATTGATTACACATTACTTTTAATAAACAGAAAATGTGTTTACAATGCAAACTAATAACCTTTAAAAATAAGTTAAAATAGTCAAATAATTGAAACAGAATAATTTTTAACCAAATCTAGCATGTAATAAAAAAACCAAAAGGGGGAGAAATAAAATAATACTATGTTTAAAGATAAAATTCCATTCCATTAACTGTGGTGTAAAATCGAGTCAATAAGTTAGAGGTTGAATAAACATTATGGTTATAATCAGAATGATCAAAACAGAGAACACAATCTTCCACTTATAAAATGAATCTTACATCAGATTAAGATTAAAGTCAACACAGAAAAGTGACTTTGATGGTTCCAGAGTATTTATTACATTTAATGCAATCACCACTTCTGTGTTTCCTGCCTTCTTATGAAAATACATACCAATTAACACAAAATAAAAAATTTTAAAATTTTCCTTTTTGAAAAAGAAAGTTAAAGCACTTGAATGTTCGCAGAAAAAGTAATTATAAAGGTTTGCGCACCATATAAAGAACGGAAAAAAAAATTTTTAAATCAAGGTGCTTTCTTTAATGAAATAATGTTCATTTTACTTACGACCAGCATATCGTCTATGTTGTTCAACAGCAACTCCAAATAACTGCTTGACACTGTCATCCATTTTCATAACAAACTTATTAAAAAGATCTATCTGTTTTTCTCTAAAATTAAAAAGATTCAAACATGTAAAATCTACAACACAAAAACTACTTTTCAAGGATATTTATTTACCATTATTATTTCTTTTAAAAAAATCCCAACATCAAGAATGACTAAATAAAAGACTGAATTTATATATTAATGTTAAAAATAAGTTGTTGTTTTTTTAGTTTTAGTTAGTAGTAAGTTTAGTTGTAACAAGTTTTTGTTAGTTTTTCTTTTAAAGAATTACTATTCAAGAAAATATAACAATAAATTTTGAAAACTGACTTATTTTAAACCTTTTTCTAAATTTAGTAAACATTTAATTGCTAAAAAAAAATTTTCTTGCATTCAGTGTGATAAAATAATTAATAATTTATTGAGTTTAACATTTAAAGACTCCAAGCTTCAACATCAAGGGTCAGCAGCTTTATAGTTGTGGTGAGCCAAACCAATATACCAACATAATTCAGGGAGACTCGCAATGGGAAATATGTGAAACAATTCAATTCCCCCAGCAATGCATTTTAAGTTATGGAATATATAGAGATAAAAAATACAGGTTCTGAGTTTTATTATATATTAGTTATACATTATTTAAAGATATTAATTAACATAAAAATAAGCAACATAAAATATAACTCTTTCAACATAAATAAAAATTAAAATTGTTCACATATATTACGCATCTTTTATAAATATTTAATAAGAAATAAGCAACATAAAATATATGGATTCCTGCAAAACAGTTAATTAAAACTTTAATGTGAGCCTTGTCCTTGCAAATTATACCACATCAGAGGTATAATTTGTGACTTTCCATTTGACTTATGATTTTGAATGATCAGTTGTTAAACAATTCCTTTGTGGACTCAAAATACAGTTACTATGAGAAAAAATTTGTTCACATACATATGTAGAACCAAAAATAGAAAGAAAAGGGTTTTTTTTTATGCAGTTTTTGTCAAACAATTAAATCACTCTGGCATTGACATACAGCAATTTAAAATAGCTGTTTATTTTTTGATAAGAGTAATCTTCCAGATATTTTTATTATGCAGTAAAATTTTGATTCAAGAAATTCTGAAGATATTTTCTTCTCAATGTAGCAATGAGTAATGTTTGATTTCACAAGAATGACACAAATGTTTTGATCTGAATTGAATATTTAATTCTAAGAATGAGTCACATTTAAAGAGAAGAGAAGTTTTTTTTAAAACATAAATCACACAAACTATGAGCAAGCAGATTTAGTTGAATCATTTTGGGAATTGAAACTAAGAAAAAGCCTTAAAATAAAAATGTGTGAAGTGTAGATAGGAGAGACAGTTCAATTTAACTTTGTAGAGTGGTATGGAGTGCCATAGGTTGCCAATGCCTGTTCTATAAATCATGGCACATCACTTCTTAAGACTTATTCTTTTCGAAGTGGATAAAAAGCTAATTAAGAATTTACAAGAATTAGTACATTAATCTAAAATTAAAATAATTAAATTACTGGATTGTTCTCCAAAATGAGAAAATGACAGAATATTTAGACAAATTGATACGACGTAGCTGAAATTATTAAAGTAATGTAAAAACCGAATAAATTCATGGAAGGGGATTTAAATGCATTTTTCCTATAATATAAAGTAATTAATTCCTATTACTGCATGAAAATGTTACATTATGCAGTTCAATAACTATTATAATAATCTAGAGTTAAGACATGGAAAATACTATATTTTATTTAGACATATATCCAGGAATGAATAGTTAAATAGCCGCCCCACCTAGTATGGTGGTTATGATACTTGGCTGATAATCGAGTGGGCTCGGGTCCAAATTCTGGAAAAGGCATGGATGTATCTCCTGGATATATCTCTGTAATTCAGATTCCTCATAGTGTGACCACTGCAACATCTGTACAAAGAACAAGCATTTTTTGGTTCTTTTGATGGTTTCTTCTTTAGAGCAGATTCTGTCTTTTCAAAGTTATAGATTCAATTTTTTATCATGTGTTTTGATAAGATGGCATGGTGAGATCTTCAGTTGTAAAACTCTACACAGTTTCCAGACTATAACTGTTTTTGTGGCTAATGCATTCTGTTGCCTTTTCAACTGACCCTCGGTTACTAAAATGGCAAAATGTTTACTTGCTCAAGATCACTGTCCCACAGTACTGCCACCATGCATTCAAAAAATTCCTGTTACTCTGTGCATATATGATTACCAATAAAGAACAATTATGAGAGGACTACTTACACATTGCCATTCTCTAAAGGTGCAGATGGAGTGGAAATTGCATGGAAAAATGAGCCACCAATAAGCTTATCCTTTTCGGCATTCCTTTTACCGACTTTCCACCTCTAAAAAAGATAAATGTATGTGTAAAAATATTAAACTAACAACATATCGTTAAAAAATTAATTGCTATATACAAGACATAATATAGTTCATTAATCCTCTTTTGATTCATAAAAAAAACATCAATACGAAAGTTTGATTTTTCCTGAAAAATAATTGATATAAAATATTCCGCAAAATAACTCTATGAATCACTTAAAATGGAGCATAGATTTACACATTAACTAAGCAATTATTCACTACATATTTAAGTTTAAAACAATTTATGTGCGCATTAAAATGTACATATAAAAAGCCCCCTCTCATACAAACTGGGGATAATTTTAAAATCTTTGGGGAGAGACGCATAAATGTTTTAATTAATATATTACAGCATTGTGGTTCTTAAACTTTTGGTCTCCGTGCCTCCCCCCAAGATTTTGAACACCCCTCCTTGGATGCAATCACTGCTGTATTGACACACTATGAATTCAGTTCTTAATTTTTGCACACAAGTTTTTACTATTTTATGAAAATATTACAACATAGTAATGGTTATGTAGTTGCAAGTATAAAAAAAAGTTAATAAATATTCTAGTAGAGTTTTCCTTTGGGGCAATTTAATGATCTAGTCTAGGATGACACACCCTTTAGTTTTTTCACACGGTTTTTTTAGGTTTTGTAAAAGAGATAAACCTTAACATCAAATGAGAGACCTTTGCGGATATCCTAGAAAGGCACTGGGAACCCCAGGGGTCTGTAGACTGCAGTTTAAAAACCTCTGTATTACAGTATTTCCCAAAAAGAAAAAATACATACATACAAAATAAGATTTCCAACAAATAGTACAATTTAGATATAATGCATTTCATGACAATTCTCATTTTACATTTATATTTATAAGAATATTATGCTTGCATAGTTTTAAAATACATTCACCTTTGAAGTAAAAGATTTAAACATATGTTTCCTCAAAAATAACACATGGTCTTTAATTGATTTTAATTTCAAAAGACATATTAGGATTTATTTTTTTGGTATTTCTCATTTTCCATGCAAATAATTCCGATTTATTTAAATAAAAAAATCTTCGGAAATATGCCTGTCTCATCACAGTTCACATTGCTGAAGGAAGCCATCCATCCAAGGTTGTGATGCTGTTAATACTTCCGATTGTGGTTAATACTTCTGATAATTAGTGTCATTGCAAAGTAGAATCAACGGGTTTTAGCCTTGCAAACAAAACAAGCCTTAGCCTTTTTACAAGTGATGTCCTCCAATTCAGGAAATAAGATTGCTGTGTGATAAGCTATATTTACCCTTTTCAGCATATACCTCATGCATTTATTCATTAAGGTTATTATACTTCAATCACCACTTTTAGATTGTTCAAACATCTAACTTCTTTTGGGAGAAAATTGCAAGATTCTTACTCAGAGTCCTCCATGATTACCTTCATGTAGCTCTTTTTGCACACATCTTGCCTAGTGATTAATATATTAGTTTTAACCTTTTAACTTTATTATTCAATTGTGCTAATCATCTGTTGCAACACTTGACATATTAACCATCAAAGACTCTAATCAGCTGCATCCAAGTCTGCTAAGTATCAAATTTGGCAGTATGGGAATCGATTGGTAATTCATTAATATCAGACACTTATTTGGCTGACAATCTTAAATATGGCTTATTTGGGGGATGGGTTTATACACCTGAAAAAGATCTTCATTTTTAATTAGGTCTTATTTTGAGGTAAATATGATGTATACATATAAAAAGTAACAAGAATTACCTTTTTTTATATATCTGATTTAATATTTGTGTAGAATAGACATTTTCTGTTATATAAACCAAAATTTTTCAAAAACTGCAATGCAAATTTAGTCATATTGCAATCACTCTTAGAAAGAAAGATTTGATTTTAAGAAAAAAAAGACAGTGAAATACAATATTAGTAACAAACTCTCAAGCTAAATACTTTAAAAATAAATTTCATTCATTAAGTTTTCTTTCCAATTTAAAATATGCTAAAAAAATAAAATTTATACCTTATCATCAGTGCAAGTGAGAAAATGCATCCACACTTCACTTTGAGATAAAACAGGATGTCGGCAAATTCTATTAACCCACATCTGCAGCTGATTTTTTCTATGATCAATGAAATCCTTTTCATAGCGTCCTGCAATTTTTCCAAAGAAATAATATATTAATTGTAATGAAATAAATATAAAAAAAATAAAAGATATTAAGATTATATATAACCACATTCATACTGTGAATTTTTTTTGTGTGTGTGATTAAATGAATGATGATTGTTACATAATGTGTCAGCTTATGGGCTGAGAATATTTTCGTAATGATCTTTCACCACAAAGAACCCCAAAAAGTACAATGCTTATAATACAATGTGAATAGATTAGTTCATGTAGAAAATATTGAAAGAATATTGACTAAGACTTATTTAAATTATATATATACATTATTTTTCAAAACCATTATTTTCCTTCATTAATAATCTTTAATTAATTTTAAGGATACAGTGGTATCTGTTATATTAATAGTTTCTTCTCACATAAGAGAAACATCCTCAGCAAAGAAGATATCTAAATAAGTCTTTGGAATAAGTAATAAATGATAAATGCTTATTACATATTTCATAACTTTGAAACTTAGGCATATTTTTTTTAATTCATATATGAATAAGAGTATTTTCTTTACAGGGAAACTTCCTCATGAAAAATCAGAATTCATTTAAAAACTGTATTTGATGACAAAAGGAATCAATCACAAGTTCCAAAACATGAGAGCATGTGTGTGATAATAAAAGACACCTGCCACACATCAAAATTATGTAAACAATTTTCAATATTGTACAGATTTTTCAATGATTGCGCAAAATGAAAAGTGACAGTTGCTTTTTAAAAAATTACTTTGATTTTATGAAATCATAGTAACTTGTATCTAGACTGTACTGAACAAGCCATCAGAGACTGAAGGTGGTCATGCATAGGTCTGTCTGAGTTAAAAAAAAGTATTTCAATTTAAAATTTGACCTCTAGATTTCTATAGATAGTTGGTTTGTAGTTGGTAAACAATTATCACACAAAAGAAAATTAGTTGCATTCTATTTCAAACCTCCAAAAACAATTAATGTATTTTTAACGTAAATAATCGATGATTAATTTGAAGGAATTTTAAGTTTTTGGAAAAGCTTCAATCATATTTTTTTTTATAAATATACTATAAAAACCTGAATTTTTACAAAATATTGTCTTTAAATTGGAAGAAATAAAAAAAATAATAAACAGTGAAACACAAAACAGTCATATAAAGACAATCTTTGAATAAAAGTTTTTCTAATATATTTTACATATAATTGATTATATCAGACAAATCAAAAGCTCTATAGTAATAAATTTCAATTAATATAAAAATCATACCCAATAAAACTTCTCGGTTTGCAAAAATTTTCCTAATAGATTTTTTTTGTTAAAATTTTTAAATTTGTATAAAAGTCTTGATAGCATCCTTAAAAATTACATAATAATTTGATTTCATTTCATTTTTATAAAAATTTTGAATAACATTCTTTTATCATATAGAAAAGTATACAATAATGTCAGAAAAATTATAAATTTTCTACCAGGTCATACCTGAAATTTGTTTATCAGGAAGAGGAGGTATAGGTATTAAGGAAAATTTTTCTTCTAGCCTTTCATGCAACCAATCAAAATGCTTGTATCTTCTACTAACCGCAATATTATTAAACTAAAAATATTACATAAAATTAATTATCATTAGAAATAATAGCAAAGTTATGCAATGGAAAATCTAACACAAACCAGATGATTTAGTTTAAGTTAGGAATTAGGTTTCAAATATTGTTAGATTTACAAAACAGTGTGTTCAGAAACTGTTTACACATGCTAAAAATATACATAATGCCAGATTGCTAATATACAAACATATATTGAACCAATAAAAAAGATTTTGTATTATGCTATATATATAAATTTCCTTTTAATCTTTTCACTGTTTAAAAAAATATCTTCTTAATATTAATATCTTATAAGACTTTATTTTTTTTGAGGGGGGGGGGGGAGCAGAAAAATAATATTTAAAATTTTATTCTTTTCCAAAAAGATCCATAAGGAGTTAGTATCTTTCATATTATATACATATTCTTAAAATCTCAACATTATTCATAGAATTGGATCACATAGATCAAACTGAAGTATATATCATTTTCTATATATAAATGAAGGCAATAACAAAAATCTGAAATATACAGTTAAATAAAAAAGAATTTTTTTTTTATCATGCAACAATTCATTATAATTCACACAAGCTCAAAATGTTTAGATCAAGTCATTTTTTTAGTACAGGGTGTGGCAAAGATAGCTCTCCAATTTTCCACAAACATAGTTCCAGCACTAGTAGTGTGCCATGGATTGGTTACAGCGTTCAGTAGATGTTTTACATTTCAGTAGCTATGATGGTGAGGAATGGTGAGCACTATGTTTTAGTGATAGAGGGATGTTAAAAAAATGGGAACTTGTCATAACAGCAAATATTAAATAGAAACTTTGGGTTGCATCAAAACACCAAAGTGCCTGATAAGAAAACCATTATGATATGGGTCTGAAATTCTGAAGGACAAGTTCGGCTCAAAAACAAAAACCTTTTGCCAGATCTCGTAGGGTAGATGGCAGGGTATCATTCGCCAATCTCTACAAGGTTCATTTCAAAAGCATGCTACTTCTATGAGGATTTCTCATCAAAATTTAAAAAGAATTTTACATTTAGATCTTAAGTTCTACCTTTACAAAATGATGGTCATGCAGGAACTTAATGAATGTGATTGGGCTAACCACAGTGCATCTTCAGGGGCTATTCTACAAAATTTCCACATTTTATTATCTCAAGTGATGAAGTTCAGCTTACTTTCTTTATCAGGGAGTGCGAACAAGCAGGACTTTCACTACTGGATTCTGAACAATCTCAGAAATCCATCAACTTCTCCACAGTGAATGAGCTACTGTTAGGTAAACAGTTAGAGGGATAATCAACTAATAGCTTTTTTAGGAGAATGTCAAAACAGTTTAGGTAACTTCTCTTAGATAACTTCATGCAGCCGAAACTGAATGAACATGGGGAATTAGGCTGTGTGGTTCCAACAAGATAATACCACAGCTCACACAGTTGGATTATCAATAATTTGCTAAAAGAAATTTTTACAGAGCATCTAATTTCACTAAAAGGTGACACATTTCATGGTTAGCAATTATTTTCTATGGAGGCATCTGAAGTGATGACAAACAATGAAGGAACTAAAACCTGCTATCCACCAAGAAATTGCAGCAATATCACAAAAGATGACTAGGAAGATCATGAAAGTATTAAACTGTTGCTCAAACCTCCAGCTGATTAGTGAACAAAAATTTTGAACAGGCCAGACATCTTTAGCTACATTATTAACATTATTCCCCAAAAAGAGAAAGTACTAGCTCAAAGGAACAAAGACTCTTAATGACACTATATCAGCTATAATTCACACAAACTCTCCATCAGCTAATCATTTTAAATATGACACTAAACTTTTGTCAGTAAAGCAATTAAAGACTCATTGAAAAATACACCATTCATCAAAATTGTGACAACAGATATATTTAATGAATGGTTTAGTAAATGTTTCATGCTAGAAGTTAGACACTATATGAACAACAAGAGTCTCAAATTTAAAGTTCTTTTGCACCAAGCCATTTGATCTTAGAAAATCCACATGCAATTTTGATTTCTGCTACCCACTACTACATCCCAAATACAATCATTAGATTAAGGTATAATCATGACATTTAAAACGAAAATGGAACATTTCAGACAAGCTGAAGGATGAAACACTAACAATTACTGATAAAAACTCATGATTTATTGCATTATTTTTGCAGACTTCTTAAGAATGGAGAACCAACCTTCTATTTTTTTCATAAATGCAATATATATACACATTCATATCTATTATTGCACACAAACAAAATTACATATGTATATTAAAAAATATAGATAGTGCACCTACTAATATCTAAATTAAATACCAGAATAAATTTTTCTAAGAATTCTATTCTAGTGCAAATCTTTGTAAATATTTCTTTTCATAGTTAATATTCTGGGTAACTATTGCAATTACAGTATTAAATAATATTTCACACAAAAACATGTATTTAACAATATCATAAATAAATCTCTGGATCTATCTGAATTGATCAAAGAATTTTCTTTCCCAAGAATTACAGATCTTTAGAAATAATTTTCATTAAGAGGTATTTTTTAATGATCTGTTAAAAATGAATATTTGTCAGAACTGCTGATATAACTCCTAATAACTATTTAGAGTCAACAGGGGACCTGTTCCACAATTTAAGAACCACTATTTTAGAGCAATGTGACACATTTATACCACATACAAACTAGCTATAAAAAATAAATATATTTTGTACAACAACTTACAGAGGGTATAAGCTGATATGCAATAAAGCTCTTTAAGCCTTTTAATTTGGTTTTTTTGTTTGGTGAATCTACAGAACATGTATACGGAGAAGTACTTTCTAACCACGTTATTTCTCCATTATTTTCCTGGGAAAAAATTCAAAAAATCATCATCAATCCAAATGATAAAAAAAAAAAAAAATGCTCAGAAAAATACATTGAATATGTAAAATGATAGGATTAATTTAGGTGCTAAAATTAAGAAAATATTTCTTTTCTTACATGAGTTAGGCCTAATCATTAAAAAATAAAAGGATTAATTTCAGTTGAACAGATTTGATGTACACAAGTTCTATGCATTGAACATTATCAATAGTGATATTATAAAATGAAACTGCATATGAAATAATAAAAATAATTAAAATAGAAAAACTAGTTCTCATTATTATTGGCATTAGGATAAAACTTAAAATCTAAAATAATAAATTTATAAATACTTCAAGCTGATACATACATCAATTCTAAATTTCAAATAACTGTAGCCATTACCAATGCCGAGATTAAAATTTTAATGTTAAATCTAATGCATTAATGATACAAAATAGAAATGCAAATTTTACACTTTTCACAATAAAAGTATATTGAGAAGCTAATTTGCCCCAATTACATAATGTTTCCATTTGCAAATGTTGCATATTAATAACAGCACTACAAAAAGAAATGAATAAGATATACATAAATAAATACTTACTAAAATAGTAACACATTGCTCAGTAGGAACAGTTAATTTTGTCTCTCCTAATATGTACCCCTCGCCACCCGATTTTACAAAAGTAGAAAACCTATAAATTGTGATTATTATTGTAATAAGTTTTCTATTTCATTAAAAAAAATATCAAATTTAAAACTAATAAGATTAACTTACCAATACTTGAAGTTAAAATTTGCACACAAAAAATATTTTTTAAATTGCACTTTACATTAACTTGACAAGTTTCAGCAAAAAAAAAAAAAAAAAAAAAAACACATACCATTTTAAATAGTTAGAGATTTTTTTGGGAAGTATTTAAAGTATTTTAATATACATATTTTATAAGCAACTTAAAATGCAGTAATTCATTTGTTTAACTATAGTGTCTATATCTATATTTTACATATAAAAATAAGCTTTACCAAGCTTAAAAAATAATAAATGAACAATTCACAAAGATGAATTTTAACAAATTATGAATCATATTTCAAAAAGGCAAGAAAACACTAAATTTTCTCTCCAAGGAATTTAAACATGAGCTAAAAAACATACTAATTATACATATTCTAAAAAACAAATGTAACACTTAGAACTACAAGCTATAATACTAAAGGAAAACTTAGATTTTACAATTCCATTAATTTGTATCACTTAAGTACAAATTTCATTTTCATAGAATCACGAAATTTCAAAATTAAAGGAAAAAAAATTTCAAAATTTTTTCCCATCACTGTAACAAGAAAAATTACTAATGCAAGTTTAAGAAACATTTCTAAGGAAAGGATTTTTCAAACAGTCATTAATATTTCTATATGTATTTATAATTCATATTATTGTTATTTTAATGAGAGCATTTTTTTAAAAAAATTAATTAAATCCTCGAACAAAAAATTTATATGTGGACATGTGAAAAATTTCAAAACAACGAAAATTTTAATCAGTGAACTATTTTTGTGATTATTACAAAATCTCCCAATAAAATATTTATTTTTATAATATTAATATGTGTGCAAAATTGCGATTTAAACTTCTTGTAAATGCGTGCCTTTGTTTAAGAAGTAACTGTGAGGCAAAATGGAGACAAGTCCCACATGATGTAAGTTTTGTGTTACTAAGCCTAACTTAAGGGAAAAAAATTCAAAGTCTAACATCTTAATTTTTGATACTCTATTATAGATTATTACTCAAACTATCATTTCATTAAAATTAGCACTGAAGAATTTTTTCCCTTTAATTTAAATGAATATATATACATATAAAATTTACTTACCTTGAGAAACAATTTTTGAAAGTGCTATTTAAATTAGTCCAAAGTTTTAATTGACAAAATACTTTAATATTAAAAATACAACAAAGGCTATAAGAAATAAAACTCAAAACGATAATCAGAGTTTGGTGTAATGTTTCCTACCAGAGTGAGTGATTTTGGGGTTTATTAGCGCAAGAGCCGATTTCGGCTATACTGCGCCAAACATTTGTTTTAATATCTGTGGTCTAGACGGGAAGAGAGAAAGAAAGAATGAATTGAATGACAAGAAAGAGGGTCGAAAATAGAGAAGGATCACTAGGGTACCCCGGGTTCGTGAAGCCCGTGTTTACCAAAGACAGTAAACCCCGTGGGAAAAGGAAAAGATCACTAGGGCACCTCGGGATTGTGACACCCGTACTCACCTAAAGAAGGTGAGCCCCCTGAGGGGCTGTTCCTACCAGAATCACTACAAATATTACTTTATTTTTATTATATATAAATGGGAGTCATTACTCTCATCTATGCAGTAAAAAAATAAAAGTCATTTAGTTATACAAAATGAAACACACCTTTATTTAACTTTTTTCGACAATGGAATGCATTTTTTAACATAAATCCAACAAGTTATTTTTTATGTTAGGGATTTATGAATCTTTTATATACAGCTAACACTGTTTTATTCCCTAGAGAAATTTCTAAAAATAACATGTTTCTTTTGAGTAAACAATAATAAAACAATTTTTTGAAGTAGATCCACAACATTACCTATTAAAGCTTTTTTTTAGAGTTCCTCTAGCTTCCACTGCTCTCTGTGAGTCTTTTGGATCTCTGGAAACAACTAAAGAAGTATTGGAAACCTGACCTTGAACCCCAGTATGATCCTGAGAAAATTTTAATCAATGTAATAGTTTTAAGGATAAAATGCCAAGACATCAAAATCTATATCAATTAAATTTTACTAATGTGTAAAAAGTCAATATGCATGTTTATTACTAACCTGAGTTATATTTTCTTTATAAAATTAGTACCAAAAAATCCATTTAAATGCAGCAATGTGAGACAAGGAATAAATAGATATGATAAAAAAAAAATGTATGCAAATATTTAAAAAAATCTACTTTTCTTTTCAAACACTAATTTAAAATAAATTCTTTTCTACTATTAAATAATATGATGAAAACTAACATGTCAAAAAGCATCTTCAAAAAATAAATAAAAATTGTCACATCAAGTAATTAAAAAAATATTTTTTTCAATAATTTGAGTTAATTTAACAATATTTTATCATGAATCCATAATACAAAGCAATCCTATTGAAATTAGAACAAATAAGAAAAAAATTATATTAACTTGAATTTTTTATTCAAATAAATAATTCTTTATTTAAAAAATCATTCAGGGAGGTGTCAACTTTCTTTGTTATATTTATCAAGAACCTGGCAGCTTTCTTCCTTATGGTTACTGATAAGGGTATACCTTTGTCAAGGTTACCAATGACAAAAGGTTCAGACAAAACGATATTGATAAATAATCAAAACACAAAATTTGTTATTTCCTTTAAATGGCACAAAAAAGTCAAGTCATTATAAGAAAAATATAATTATGAAAACCGTATACTTGTTTTTTTTTTTTTTTTTTTACATAATTCTAATGATTTTTTTTTTTTTTGACAAAAAGGTAATGAACAACAAATACCTACCCTCTTCCCATGAAAATTAATTATTTTTCCTCAATAACTCAGATATAGCATTAAATTTAAGCAGATTTCTTTAAATATTAAAATTTAATAGTACTGCTAACCATTAAAAAAGTGTATGTGGAGGAAACAAGAGAGTTGCAAATTTAAAATCTCTTAAAAATTAGCTTAAGAAAAATATGCTGCAGAAAACTTTTCAATAATATTGTGTTGTAATCATAGAAGTTGCAAAAATATTCCATATTTTAATATTTCATTTCAATTACTCATTAGTTTTAATCTTAATGATTTATTAAAATGGTTAAAACAGTTTAGAACTTCTAAATTCATTATGAGAATAAAACCTGGCTATATACAGAATCATCATCATCCCAGTCATCGTCCCAATCATCGACAGCATCCACACCAGGGAGGACAGCTTCTGTATAAGCATTTATTTGAGCATCAGCAGGTGGTGGAGGTGGAGGCATTGCAGGAGGAGGTGGGCTGTTTGTAGCCTGTAAATTAATTATATAACTATGTAATTAATGGGAAGTAGTTATGCAATTAATAAATATATACTAACAAGAATAAAACATTTGATCCTCCCCTAACACTAAAACCATTATTTTTTAACACATTTTAATAGAAATTATGATACATTTTATAATTTGCTTTTGTATATTACATAAAATATAAGGAATCTGATATGGAAATAAGAGTACTATATACAGCTAATGCTAGATTTACAGAAAGTTGCAACTATATAGGTATCTTATTAGATATATTTGAAGATTCTTTCATACTTAAATTCTAGTCTACATATAAAAAAATTCAAAATTAAAATTTATATTTAGTGATTATTTAAATATGCTATTAATAAAGATATTATGAATTATAAGTGTAAATTCATTAAACAGTAATCTTTTTCCCAGCACAGTAATTAGAAAAAAGAATCAAAAATGTAAATTAAAAAAATACATTTAAAAATAAACTAGTACAAAACCTAAACAGAAAACAATTGTATTAAATGTTGTGTATGTTTCATTTTACCTTCTAGCAATAAAACAGACATATCCTTGAGTTTTATAATAAAAGTACTTTAAAAAATATTTAAAAATAAATTTCTTCAAATTAACATTCATAGTATAATTAAACCAGATTTTAAGAAAAATTAAAATCAATGAAATATTTCAAAAGAAATTAGTAAATTGACAGACTTTCATCATAAACAAGTTTAGAAGTTACAATTGCATGTGATACAATCAATAAATAATTAACATATTCACACTGTCTTGGGGAAAAAATTCACCAATTAAAAATATATACAAAATTTAACTCAATATTACAGTTTTAAAAAAAAATCTGTTAAAATTAAATTGTTACTCCTAAATTGTCTCAATTTAAAAATTAAATGTTGACATTTCAAACATATATAGTAACACTGTTAAGTTTACAAACCAAAAAATATACGATATCAACTAGGATTAAATATTTATTTATTTAACAAAATATATTTTAAGCAATTTGTTACCCAAGCCTCATCATATTTAACAAAACTCATGATTAGGTATAATCACAGAGCACACAAGGCAAAGAAGTAAATTTAAGAGCAAGCACAGCAACAATAAATTACTTTTCTATGATATGATAAAAGGTAGATTTTCAGTCCTATCAATCCATTTTTATTTTTTTTGTTAATGAGGCATCATCGAAACAATACTTTTAATCAATCTTTAATCTTGGTTGTCAGGAGAAAACAGAGATTATCTTATCATTTGCAATGAAATCAAGGTTACAAAAGGTTATGATAAATACTAAATGCAGTTAAGATTTGTGCTTCAAAAAAAATAAAATAACCTAAATTAGAAATACTAGAAAAAAAATTAGAAACAAAACAATAACATGTATATTTTTCATAATCACTGATCATCTCATTGTTTCTAGTTAAAACTTGGATATAAAACAGTTGTCATATACATAAATAAGTATCTTAAAAGGTTTTACTGGAATAAGCATTTACAATCTTAATAATTACTAAAATTAAATAATTATATATCATTTTTAATATACTCTAGATGATTAATATTTTATCGAATATTTTTATATTTTAGATGAATATCTACCTTATTTTTTTTCTTTATTACAAGTTTCAAATTAGGTAATATTTTAAGCAAATTTACTTGAACAAATGCCATTGATTAATATAATATTTCTTCTAAACAATTATCAATTTTTTTTTAATGAAATATAAAACAACTTCAGGATTAGTTTGATTTTTGAAAATATCTTATTAATCTCATGATAAATATAATTTTCTTAAATAAAAATGATAAACATGTTTAAAAAACCCATTCATACAAATTACTGTAATATTATTATGCTGTTCACTAAAATACAGAAATTCTTTAAAAAACAATTTAAAAAGAAAAGGGGAAACAATTTGTTCATATTTTCTGCTATTTGCTAATAATAACAATGAGATAATACAAAGCATACATATTTTTCAACTTGACTGCAAAGAGTCAGTTTAAGAATAAATAAAAAAATGTAGTAAAACATTTCAAAATAAATGTCACATTGAGGGGCAAAATGTATATGAAATAAAAATTCTCATCAAACTTTTAGGAGACATTTTTATTACACGTTTCCTTCTACAATGATGTGAAAGAGGAAAATATCCTTTTAAGCCTTTCTGATAGCCATCAAAAAATAGAAGTTATGCATTGTATTCAATAAAAATGAAAGAAAAGCTTCTAATAAAAAGCAGCTTGTCAAATGCCATCTGGGAAACTAATATAGATGACAATATACAGGTACGTGTCATTTTACACTATTGTGTATAAATGGCTCTCAGAGATATTATTTTACATTTCTTTAAATTTATTTTGATCAAATAAGTTTGATTTTTGAAGGTTATTTAATTTTCTCACGAAGAATGAAATAAACAATTATACATCAAAATTTCTACAATGAAATAGTGCAATAGAATATATAAAATAATTCAATTTAAAATTAAGATCAGAGTATAGATATACAGTTAAAAAATACATATAATAATGTCAAATCCTTTTATTATATATATAATTTATATATATTTAAATTTATATAAAAATTTACACAGCATGGAAAATAATGAATAATATTGCAGTACTTTAATTACACTAAGAAACAAATGAAAAAGAAATTATGAGGACAAAACAAATTTTATAATTGAATAATAATTTTTTGCTGTAACATTCAGGAGCTTTAGTCCACTAATAACAGAGTCAATTCAATAAAACTTTTCTGTCTAATAGCATGCACACATAACTACATTAATTGATACTAAAATTTAATAAATTTCTCTAAAAAGAAACAGAGGACAAGAAAGTAATATCAGAAACTGTAATTTATCCAATTATCAAAGTTAATAATAAAAATGAATTTACTTACTATGGAAAAAAAATTTCAAATAAACAGGAGGTCAAAAAATTAAAATAATAATCTGGAATCCAGTACCAAATCAGAAAAGAAAAAAAAAATTTATTTTCCACAGTGTTTGAAGATTTGCAACTCAACAAAAATATTTAAGCAATTTTTTAAAATTTTTGTTTAAGCAATTCATTTCTACACACTTACCCCTCCTAATGAATATCTATGAAAACTCAAACTACTGAGAACAAAGAGCTTCATTCACATAGAAAGCCAATTAATTATAATCATATATTAAATTACTATAAAGCTAACATAAAACTAGACATCAAAAGTATATCAAGACAGTTTAGATCACAGTTGAAAAGCTACAGCAATATATAAACAAACTATTAGCCTGGGGAACTAAAATCACACAGTTAAATGTTGTTTTAAAGCAGCAACTTTTCACTATATTTGCCTATAATACAAGGATAAATATATTTATATATATGTTAAGTTATAATAAATTTACTTCAACATATCCAGCAGGAAAAAGTCCTTTCTGTCCTCTACTGTTAACGCCTTCCCACCAGCCTTCTCCAACATCCTTTGAAAAAGAAATAAAATGGATTGAAAAAATTGTTTGATTTTAAAGAAAACAGTCATAAAATGGCCTATTTTTTTTTTTATTCAAAAAAAAAAAATGATATAAAACTAAGTATATGTCCAAAATATATATTTATTTTTAAATTTTGGGTAAATTTTTAGCTTGAAATACAAAAAAAATTAATTTTTTAAGAAAAGCCAACATTTAGGGCTATAATTACTGAATGTTGTTTTTTCAGCAAATAGAAAAAAATTTAGATCAGTGTTTTAAAGAATAAAAGAATTTTTTTTTACACCTATGCACAATGTAAATACACATTAGTAATTCTTTCTTGTGAGATAAATTTCAAAGCATGAGATACAAAAGCCAACATCACAGGATCCATCCATTAAAGATTCATCATTACTGCTCTCAGATTCACTAACCGAGCTTTCAAAGCAATCATTTATTAAATCACTCTCAGATTTGTGACAACTCCATAATGTATACAATACTAAAAAAATATATATATTTTATCATAGAATGCAACTCATCTGCAAGTTGTTAATACATTTGTTTGATTGTGCAAATATCTAGTTTAAAATAAAATAACTATCTCTAAACATGTTACTAATAATCTGGTATTGCAATCTGGTGAGAAATGAATATGATTCCAGAGATAAGAAAGTTAGTTAGTTTTAATCTTTTTAGTGTGTTACTTTTGAACACTCCAGCCCTGAAATATCATGGACACAAGAAATAGAGGGAGAAATTTCACCGAGATTTTGAAGGGAGCAAGAAGGAAGGGATTAATAATATAATGTGTGAAATATATTAAATACAAATAATGTACATATTACAGAAATCCAACAATATGGAGATAACTAGTTGTAAAACAACTGTTGAAGTTTCAACTTGGATTTATACATTTATCTTTCAAGATAGATTTAAAACAACCAAATAAAACCTACCTCATATTAATTCAGAAATTTTTAATATGATACAAGATGTATGACAATTAATGCAATAAATGGAAATCTTATGGAAATAAAAAAAATTACTGTTTCAAAGCTTACAGAACTGTACATCAATGAGAATAACAAAGCAGCATTTATTCATAAAAAAATTTTCCTAATGGCTTGTAGTATTGCAACAAAGATTTTCATGCGTTTTTCGTTAACACAAAAATAAAACATGTTAATATGTTTAAAACGTTAACATGTTTAATATGTTAACATGTTAATAAGCATGTAATAAAACATGTTTAAAATTTTTCAAAACTGCACATGATTGAAGATAAAAAAAAGCATTTATTCTTAAAAAATTTTACACAATGGTTTGCAGCATATACTCACGTTTTTTCTCCCGTTAACTAACATCTAGGATTTTTTTTATGATGTTGTTTAATTGAAGAGCTTCTTTTTATGAAGAAACCATTACATAAACAAACAGACATTACTATTTAAACAGGTGTAAAGTTAAAATAATGGGGGGGGGGGAGACTACCCTAGTTTTAATATAAAGTGTCAGTTCATGAGTAGAGTGATAAGTAAAAGCTCTAGCAATGATATTGATTTAGGAAAAAATACTAAGTTAAACCTATAATTGAAGGTGGTAGTCTTTCAAAATAGCTGCAAAAAGATTTCATTTAAAGTTAGTTAATATTTCTATTTTTTTTAGAGTTCCAATTAATAACCACTCAAAGAATCTAAGTATTCTTGGTATTATGAATAAAAAGGAAAACATTAAAACTTCTATGCCTTAATTTAATTGTGGTCCAATAATGTATGCAAATCCTAATCTTCTCTCTCTCTCAACAATGCAAGTTGTTTAACACTATATAAACAGTGCCAATTCAATGGTCTTTATAAATACATTAGTTTCTTATTAATAACTGAAATATTTTTGTACTTGCATATTAGCATCACCACAGCAAAATTTACACTATACCAATTGCACCATGATATCAAAATAAGATTATGTGTCTTTTCTGAAGAAAAACTATTCTTGGAATGCAATTTTAGCTGTGGTGACACTAATACGCAAGTACCTATTTTTCCCCATTATTAAAAACATTCTTACCATGGATTTTAGTTCTAATAGGAGTAAAAACATGTGTATACACTTAATCTTTATTTAACAAGTTTGAAAGCATTTTTGAAAAATTTATAATTAATCATTCTAATAACAATCAATGGCATTCCCAAGATGCTTAGAAATCCTAATATAACTAATACCCCTTTCTGATTTACATAAAAGAATTTCCTATCAGAGTAAATAATATTATGTTTTATTTAACTAAGTAAATGTAGAATACTTTGGAAAGCTTTTTTTAAAACAAATAGAGAAAAGTTTTTAAGCATATTGAATATTTGTATTCAAATTATTTTTGACATAATTTATAGAAACATTTGTACATGTGAATGACAATTTATTTTTTTCTGCAGAGAGATTATTTTAATACATTATGATTTTAACTTCAGTATAAAATTTGAGAAATGATATTTTTAAGTGCATAAGATTCATTTAAAATTTCAAGCAGAAAAGTTTTAAGAAAACAGGTTTACTATGAGAATTTTTCAAGAAAAGATTTTTCCACACTTATTTTTTTATCACAATGAAGAGCCTATGACATATTTTAACTAATCTGATTTATGTGTGTGAAGAGTGAGCAAGATCAAATATGTATATCATCCACAATGTATAATAAGTTTAATAGTTTAAAAAAGTCTAGGATTTCTTTTCCGATTCCTGCAAAGCCAGCTTACAATACTTATAACATTATACATTAAATTAATTTCTCAATTCACTTTGTATGAAAAGATAGTAAGATGCAATATTCTTTTAAATAATAAATATTATATAATTATAATAACTCAAAAATATTGTCAAAGAAAATGTTTTTTTAAAAAAAAAAAACGAAAAAATACCTTAAAGATGTTTTATTCTCAGAACAAAGACAAAATACTTCTGGCAAAATATGCTTCCTACATATATCAACTGCATCTGCAAACACTCAACTACAATTCTACTACAATGTTTGCGGTTACTATAGATATCTTTAAAAAACATGCATATGCAATTTTAAGGAATTTATTTTAACTGAGGCCAAAATAATCATTTATTTAGAAATTTACATTAGGAATACACATCAACAAATAAATAGATACTGGCAGAAACAACAGATAACCAATTTGTTAAAATTCATTCCCATTTTCATTTCAAATTTCATACACTGCAGTTATTGAAGAGTGTGCTATGCAAATAGTTTAGTCACTCCAGCAACTAAAATGCAAGATAACTTCAAATGATTGTAAGGTATGCATTTCTTTATACTTTAATTTCAAATACTCACTTGATTTGTGACAGTTAGAATTTCATTAGCAGCAATACTTAATTCACCAGTTCCATCTTGAGCATCAAAATCATAGAGTGCTCGTACCTATAAAAAGATAAGACTTCCAATGCAAAATACCATTGTTTTTAAAGTTAAGGAGCAAAAAAATTAAGCTTATATTTAAAGAATTTAATACAATCTAACTTCAAATAGATCAGTTTAATTATTTTTTTTAAAAAACTTAATAAAAATTTTATGTTAAAGTAAAAAAATAGAAGTTATACAGATACAAGCACACATTTGTTTTCTTTCATCACAACAAAATTTTGTGTGTCAATGATTTTACAATAAAACATTTAATTTCATAAAAAATATCTAATTTCTTTTCTAAAAATATCTAATTCAGTAAATTTTTTAACATGATACAGTGAAGCATATAAATATGGAATTTAAAAAATTACAAAGTTCTTCCCCATTTATTTACTTTGAAATATTATTCCCAGGGGAAACATTTTGAAATTTAAGTAATATTCCTTTTACACATTACTTCATCTTTTATAGAAGTATAATTTCTACTTTTTTTGTTACTAGGTAGAAATGAATAAATATAAAACAAGGAAATTGACAAAGTAACATCTATCAAGTCAATACAAAAACTTTAGTTCTCAACCATACGTATCATAACTTTCAAAATATTGTTTGTGATCTCGTTTACAGTATTCACATTAAGGAACATAATATAGCTATATTTCCAAACTATAAACCTCTTCAAATATTCAGAAAAAAAATTCAAGCGTTAAAAGAACGCTGTGATACATTTAACTAATTTATTAAAGAATTTGAAATATTTAACTAACCTGAAATGACACAGCCATGTTTACATTACATATTATGTCACCTGATAACAATTTTAATGCCAGATTAACCAAATCAAAATTGAAATCTATAATCCAATTGGTCGCCTTGATGTTTCAGTGATTAGTATGCAGCTTTTATGTTTACTTTTGAATTCTAATAGAGAATTATGATTTTGTATCAGATGATTTTTCAGAAACTAAAAAAATCTTTCATAACTAAATGTATTTAAAGATTGATGAGAGTATTGGTAAGAAAATAACTATTCATCTGGATTTGTGCCAGAAAACTACATTTCTCTTGGTCTGTCCCTTAGTGCAATCACAAAAGCTCTGAAATAATATCAAACAGCCAAGATAAATTTAAGAAAAAAATATTTTTATTGCATATCTAGGATTCTTTGTATAATATAGAAATAAAACAAAGAATTATTCATAATATTTTATAGTTGTTAGCAAAGATGATTTCTTGGTCTCCGTTACATATCTTTAATATATAAATCATCATTTTACTTAACCAATTTGGCAACTTTGTCCGTTATGTTATTCCCGCCAGTTTTCTAAGCGATATTAGTGTGCTAATTGTCGTGGTATAAATTGCTTTAAATTTAAAATAGCGATTTTAATTTTAGAAGTTTTAGAATAATAGAGTTTTAACTGCTGTATCTGAAGGATTTGTTTCATATTTTTTCTCGGAAATACCACTGAAGAGCAAATGGCTAAAGTTCATGTATGCAACGTAGTTGTTCTGGATAATCCTTCTCCTTTTTTCAACCCATTTCAGTTTGAAGTAACATTTGAATGTATAGAAGATTTAAAAGAAGGTACTTCAAATAATTCTAATTCTTTTTTAGTATAATTGTTTTAATTATTGTATTGTGTTGGTCATAGGCGTTTTTTTTTTTTCGTTTACAATTATTTGTATTTACATTAGTGTCATTTTCTGTTGTGAATTTTATATTAATATAGTTTTAACATTTGTATTTGTTCTTATGATAGAGATTGAACCATTCTATTATGAATATGCCGCGTATTATAGTTTTTGTTACAAGCATGTTTCTTGGCTTAATTTTAGTAAATTTATTTCTGTTTTGAAATGCTGAAACATTCTTGCAGATTGAGTTCCTTTACTTTTAAGTAATTGCTTATTCTTATAAAAGTTAAGCTTTTTACTTCAGAAATGACTCTTGTTGACGAATGTTAAAAAATTAATAATTGTATTTTTAATCCTAGAATATTGAGAAATCAAATTTGTCTATATGTGGAAGTACTTTTGGAATGCTTAACACATTCGTGGACTCAATCTCTTTGTAAGGGTCCCACAATATCATGGAAAAAGCAGTATCCACAAGCATGTTAACTTTCAGGCTTTCAAGGCATTGAAAGAAATCCAAAATTAAATTAGTAATACTTGCGAAATGTTTGAGATATTTTTGTAAGTTTTGGAAGTAAATGTTGATAAATGAATTGAAATTTACCAAAAAATTAAGTTGGTTGGAAGACGGAGCTCGCTTGACTTGGCAGAAATTTTTCTTTTTAACTGGGAAAAATGATCTATTGTAAGCAAGCTGAGAGGAAACTTTTTCATTTGTTAAGAATCAACCTTAAGTAAATGTATGTTTGAAAGAGATTCTATTAGTTTGTGGAGCTTTCCTTTATTTTTAAGACATTTTGATTTAAGGAATTTCACCAAATCTTGGCTACCTTTCCATCTGAGGGAAGTAATGGACATTCCAATCAGATTATATAATTAAATTTAAAAAATATTGAGTTAGATGCATGGAATTTTATGAAATTTCTGGAATATAATTTAAATCCTAGATCCTTTCACTCTAATATTTATCCTACCCCCTTAATTTGTGCAATGAATAAGTTACGTTTTCTCTTCTTTTTTGAGTGAATATTTATGTCTGTTCATTGTCAAGGTTTAAATTATATACTGCCAGCTCTAAATTGTCTAATACCCACTTACTCTTAAATTGTAATATTTTCTTTCTTAATGATTAATATTAATGTGGCTTTATGTAAAACTTGTTTCAATATATTTTTTATACTTGCATATTATTGCTACCTATTGGTGACATTATATGAAATGAAGCACATGGATGCCAATTCGGTGCATACGACACATAGGAAAACAGGATTATCAACTTGGTGAGCTATTAATAGAGTTGGGTATTGTTGTGATAATATGCAAGTACCGAATTTTTTATCACATGGAAATCAAGTCAATTTTTGTAGTTTTTCTATTTTCTTGCATCAAGTATTTGTAAGAAATTACTTTCCTTGATTTTCCGTCCCTCATTTGTGGAAGGATAGGTGGGAGCTCCTTTTTGTGGTGATTTGGAATACTGGGTTTCAGTTAGGAGTCTTTATGGGACTTGTACATTATATCCTTGACCAATTTTGCAAAATCAAGGTATTGACTAGAGCTTTCATTGTTCCCTTGCGTTTACAAAAACGCAATTCTGGGCATGCTCCTTCTGTATTAGCATGTCAATAAATATACTGGTGAAAACATAGAATAATTGAATATTATATTTAAATAAAACATACACTTAATTATCAATAGATATTTTATTTATTTTAAGTTATAATATATAAACATCTATTGTAAGTAGAAGGAAAACATTAGCAATTAACAGATCAAGATGGCTTAAACTGACAGCCTTGACCAGAAATCGGCTGTAGTGCTTATAAAAAATTCAGTTATTCAGGCAGCCACACACACACAAAATGTCATAACTGCATTTAAAATTATGAATGTGATTTCTTTATGTAGATGTCCCATAGACTTACATGAGTACAAATCTAAATTTTGTCTTGGAAGATATACAATTTTTCTTATTTGGTCATTTTGCTAAAACCTAGTCTTCGGGTACTTGCATATTAGACTAGGAAGTACTCCATTGCTTTCTCCTCTGTAGAAAATAGGTCCCAAATTCTGATTTTTCATTACAAATTATAAATGTTGTTTTTCAGCATGGTGGGTTTAAGATTGTGTTTGAGCATGCAGGAACAAGTTAATTATATGCCAACATATGTGGAAATAGTTCTACATTTGGCTACATATTGCTACATTCAGTGGCTTTTATTTGGAGTTAATCAACAGTGTAAATTGAATGAATTTTTTTTTTTGGTAATCTTATGTTTTACTTGATGAAACAGTCTCCAACAAATTTTGACCCATTATGGAGATATCTTTGAAATTGAGCCTGCTAGTTTGATATCACGGGGCATCGCGCCAAGTTGCTGCTTATGTTTGCCAAGATGAGTGATAACATTACAATATGGTTGGCTACCTTGATATTTTTATCGGTCTAGCGATGTGATTGCCACACACATGGGAATGTTTTTATTGTATTTGAATTATTTTATAAATATTATTACATGTTACTTATTTTTATTATATTACAATACAGTAATTCTTTTTTTATAATTAATATTAAATTGTATTATGAATATTATTAAATCATGCTATATGGATATAAAAAAGTACTTTTAAATTATATTATAGATTATTTTATACTGCCTAATATTATTAGTAGTACATGTTCCTCTTTTTTATATTACATTGATTATTTATTGAATGATCTTGGTTATTCTCAATATCTTCTTTTGAAATTTATTTCAAAGTTTTTCAAGACTATTCTTTAGAATTATCTTCCTGATTATTTGAAACTGCTAGTCCGCCATCTTGGGTTCCATTCCAGCGGCATCAAGTGGTGCTTAGCATGATTCCTTTATCGTGCCAAACAGCACTTGGCACCTTGCCCCGTGATATCAAACTAGTTCCTTCTAACACAATTTGAGCTTGGTGACATGGGGCTTAATCTTGCTGGAAGATTCCATTTCCAGTAGGAAAAACAGTTGCCATCTAAGGGTGCAATTGATCTGCAATTATGTTCAGATAGTCTGCAAGTTACATGGTCTGTTCTACTATAGCTGAGGGTCTCCATCCTCATTGGAACGTCTCCCAAATGATAATTTTGTCACTACCTGCCTGTGCTGTACATAGGGGAGCAACTGTTTGCCTGGAAGACAGTGTACCCTGACACAACTATGGATGTGATGAGTGAGAAATGATAGTTCAACCGACCTAACAACTCTTTCCCATGTCCCAGCCTCGATGTTCCCGGACCCATGTAATTATAGTTGACAATGATGCTTGTTCAGCAGAGGCACATAATTAAAATGTCTGCTGTACAGTCCCATATCCAACAATGTTCCAAAATAATTAATCTTGGATTGACATTGTATTGGGCTGTCAACCAGCCATTGTCTGGCACAGATTTTACTTTATCATGCAGGACAGTCTCCAACATCCTTTTTCTTATGACACATAGGTGTTTAACAGCTTGGTGTCTACTGTTGATTTCACTGTCATTTATCCGCTTTACATAAATGAAAAAAATGGTAGATTCGAAACAATCTAAGAGTTGTGTTGTTTTGGAGATACTCGTTCAGAGTTTTTGCGACATTTCAATCTACCTTCTATTAAATTTGCTAAGATTAGCAGCAGTTAAAAACCATTTGCTCTTAATCACGTGTCCTCTGCGTCACCCAGACGAGTTCATTGATAATGTATGTGTTACTATACAACTATATGCGTAATGTAATTTTTATTTATAAAAGGCTTAATTAATGATTTATGAAATAAATCACCTTGATAATTCTGGCTGTCTGTTAACCATTTATTAAAAATAGTAGAAACTACTGTAGTAAAAAATAGCTATATTGTGGATTGAAGGTCATTGATTTGAAATTTAAAGTTATAAATAATGCATTTTTTATTCTCAATTCTGTTTTAGATCTTGAGTGGAAAATAATTTATGTTGGTTCAGCTGAAAGTGAAGATCATGATCAAGTGTTAGATAGTGTTTTCGTTGGACCTGTCCCCGAAGGGCGACACATGTTTGTATTTCAGGTATGAAACCATTGTTTTTCTTCAACATAGTATTTTTACGTATGGAAGGGGATATTAAGAATAGAAAAATTTGGCTTGTTATTGCGTGTTATAAAAATCTATCATATTTTTAATTTAAATACAAATTTATTAGAATACTGTTTTGAATTTTATTTAAGCTAGCTAAAAATCTTGTTGTACAGTAAGACCCCGCTTAATGCTGTTTTGGCTTAACACTCTTTTATTTGAATTGTGGGATTCCCTGAAATTCCACGCAGCGTTAGGCTTCCCAATATCCAAAGCAGTTTGTGTTTCTTTTTTCTGCGATGTACGAACATATTTTTATCGTTTCAAACATTTGTTGATGTTATTGTAAGTATAAATTTATATAATGTAATGATTATTATAGTAACAACTATGATTTTTAGTTTTTATCATGGGTGGGTGTGGTCATCAAAGGGTTCATTCTAGTTTTTCTAAACTGCTAAGTTTTTCTTTGCATTGGTGGTTCATTTTGTATGAATGTAATTTTTCAATATTATATTTATTCTAATCTTATCTAGTAAGTCTAATAATCCAAGTGACATGCATGTAAGCGAGACTGAATGATCTGAAATGTAAACATACTGACTTAGAATTTTATTTTTATATGTGCATTTGTTTATGTCTCTATATTTGTAAAAAAATTAATGTTTGTTTTATTGTTATAAAAAACATATTTAATAAATTTAACGGTAAAATACTTGACCAATGTTCTACCCATCGTTCCCTAACCCCATTATTTACATGAGATCACCTCGTTTAACGCTGTTTCATATTATGTACTGTATGTTATTTGTTAATGCAGATTTATTGTTTCTAACATTAATCTTGGTAGTTTGTATCATTTTCTTAGGAAGAAGAGGTTTTTATACAATGTTTGTAAAGAATAGAAATAACACATAAGCAAATATGTAGCATAAGTACATAATTAAACTCTAGACTGCAGGAAGGTACAGCCAGATTTTTTAAAATCTGTTATCTTTTGCTGCTTTTTATGTGCTGAACAATGTAATTCACTATATCAAATATTGTATGTAAAATAAAGTTTCACTTCATGATTCATATTCTCCATGTGCAAGTGACAAATACCAAAACATTTTAATGGGACAGTTATATAGTGTCCTTTTTTAAAATTTAATTTACTTTAACAGTAACTAAATTCTTTATATATACTACTAATTAGTGTTATCTTTAAAGCATTTGTTGTGATAATCCGGTTTTAGAAATGTCAGTATTTAAATAAGTTATATAGCAAAGAAATATGAATGGAGGAAAACATGAAACAAAACCATTTTATTATTGCTTAATATTAATGAAAGATAGTCCTTTTAAAGTGTCTCGTTTTTTTATGCCATTAAAAATTCTTTTAAACTTTATGACATTCATATACAAAATCTTTTATTTTTGTAAGTTTTTACATTCTTTTATTTTCTATTTCAAAGGCTGACCCACCAGATCCTCAAAAAATTCCAGTGCAAGATGCAGTGGGTGTTACAGTTGTACTTTTAACATGCTCATACAGGTCCAAAGAGTTTATTCGTGTTGGCTACTATGTGAACAATGAATATGCAGATGCAGAAATGAGAGAGAATCCACCAGCCACACCACAGTTTGATAAGGTCAGTTGTATTACTTTTCTTCATTATTCTGCATTGAAGCTTGTTAATAATGTTCTCATAAAATTCTTTTGAACATTTTTTACTTTTTGAAGTGAAACTTCTTTACGGATGGGAGTGAATGGGAAATTTACCCAGTTTTGCATAACAGTAAAAAGGCGAACGAAAGTAGTGATTCCCTACATCCCCCGAAACGTCGCCATGATGAGGAAAAAAGAGCTGGGGGTACACCACGTGACTTGCGTCATATCCGTGAAAAGGTTGAACGATTGCTAAGGGGGAATTGTGCATCAAAAGTATATTTTGCTGCTATGGACAAAAGGCACTTAGGGGCCTTGCTACTCTTGTAACGAACTCGCGTGGTATACTTTCGTAGTTTTTATGTAATAAAAAAAACGTGCCGTTTTCAACGAATGAATGCACTCAAAATATTACCATTATATGGCTCTTCCCATTACAGGAGTCTCTGGGGCATTGTGTATATGTCACTATCATCGCGCCAGGATCGCCACGGATAGCGTCTTGTGAAAAAACAGTGACTTCTGTTTGTGATGCATTAAGTTTATATTAATTTTTATTTCCATTGAAACAAAATTAATTCTTGTCAGAATGCCCCCTAGAACAAATGCAAAAAGATGAAAAGAGTTTCGTGAAAGAAAAAAAGGCAAAACTAGCAGTAAGTCCAGGCAAAAGTTTTTCTCGCCAGGTAGTTCTGTCGCAGCTTTTATCATCTTTACCCATAAAGTTCTAGTGATGTACATATCGGAGACTGCTGCAATCATTAGATCCGATGATCATTAAAAGCCAACTATCTTAAATGGAGATTTTAATGTTAATTTTGCTTCAGAAGCAAAGTCACTAATTGAATTCTTGAAACGGACACTGAATTTGACAATGAATACTGGTTCTAGATAAGGAAAAACAAATCTCGTAGCTTTCCACATCCTTTTTTTTTTTCTTTCTTCCCCATATTCTAATTAAAATAAAATATATTTTTCATTGTAAAATTGCTAGATCTATTTATCAATGATTCTTTCATCTGTCTTTCAGTTTAAAGTGAATTTTCATGCATATCTTAGTATCTTACCAGAACTTTTTCTGCTAAATATGTGTAATTAAGATTAATTTTCCATCTGGAAAAAAATGCATGTCAATCTATGAAAAAAGCTATAGTCCTACTATTGGCATGTTTATGTAGATGAAATATTACATTTGTAATAAGGTGACACACATAAAACATTGTAAAATATTTTTTTAAATTTATGCCTTTATTTACTTTTTCTCCTGTTAGTATAAACATGTATATATTATGGCGTTAAATTTTATTCTAAAATGATCAATTCAAGACTAAATTTGAACAATGTTATATTGTGTGACTGTCCTTTATAGTGAATAGAATTTCTGTTTAAAAAATAAAATTTTTTGAGTTGTTGAATTCTTTATTTTGAGTTGAAATAAAATAAGTCAGTGGCTAAAAAATTGTGTTGTATTCTCTCACTTCCTCCGTAAGAAATATATATTTAATACTGATTTTGTTTAAAGATTTCTTTTCAGAAGGTTTCCTATTAGAGGCTAAACTAAATGAACCATTTGGCTAATTTTAAAACAGTTTATCATTTCAAAGGAATTTTAAGGAATTAATGTAAACAAATTTTATTTAGACATTGGAAGAATAATGTATTGAAAATGAGAAGTAGAAGATAAGTTTTTATTATTCATTTTAGTTATGCATGTTTTACTTCTGGATATAAAATTTGCTTTTGTCTAGATTTAAAGCTTTGCATGGTTGAAATTAAACTTTTAATTCTTTCAGCTTCAAAGAAACATTTTGGCAACATCTCCAAGGGTGACACGCTTTAAAATAGATTGGGATGATAATCCTGGTGTTGACAGTTTATCAGCTCCTTCAACATCTTCCGAAAAACAGATGGAAAACCCTGATGATAGCAATGGACCTTTAAAACAAATATTTCAAGAGAGCAATCATAGTATGGAAATGGAAGTTATGTGAATTTTGTGCTGTTGTGTGTGAAATGTTTATATTTATATTTCTTATCTTCAATTTCATCTGGTTAGCTGAATTTAGAGATACTTTGTATTTTAACTTTCTAATGTATATATTTAATAAATATTTTCCTTGTTAAATATAGCTCTTGTAATTTTTTAGATCAAAGTTTCTTTTTAAAGTATGGCAAAAGAAAGAAAAACATGTATTTATTTTTGAAAGATTCATTAAAAATTTGGAAGTAAGTTTTGCCATTATTGCTGTAATGAAGTAAAAGTCAATCATTTGAAAGTCATAAGGCTGCTAAAACAAAGAAAATGTATGTCCCCAGAAGTAACATAAAAGTTTAAATAATTTTTTGAAAAAAGTTGTATGTTAATATAAAGGAAATATAAATTTCTCTGGAGTTGAAGAATTTAAAACCATTGATTTAAAAGTTTATTACCCTTAAATTATTGCATAAAAAATATTTGAATTTTATAAATATTTCAATAAAAATGTATAAGGTCAGTCAAAAAGTTAGTTGCAATGCTTAAGAAAACAAAACAGGATAAAATTTTACAATAATTATGTGAGCTTTAAAGTTCCATTCAAAATCTAGTTTTCTTGCAATACAATCAACTTATCTACCTGTGTTATTTAAGCATTTGTAAAGGCATACAAGATTTTCGATGTCATCTGCAAAGAAATCACATCCAATTCCCGATAACCATTCTTGGGTTGTAGCTTTCACCTCATCATGTGAGTGGTATCCTCGCTTTGAAAGTTCTTTTATGCAATAAAAGAATATGAAAGTCACAATGTGAAAGGTCTGGGTTATAGGCCAGGATGGTCCAACACTTCTCGCCTAAACTTTTTTAGAAATTTGTATGTTTGTTTTGCTGCTTGCATTGTCATGAAAGAGCACAATATCTTTTGACTTTTTACTTAACTCTCACTTTTTAAGAGATTATCTCGATCATTTTAGTGTTTTGCAACAACATGCATTAATTGTGGCACCCTTCGGCATGAATTCTTATACACCACACCTGTCCAAAAAAAATGTCATCACCTTTCTTTCAGATGGAATAGTTTGACACTTTGTTCAAGTGAGAAGTAGTTTATTCAAGTCTCATCTCCTGTTACAATTTTATCCAAAAACTCTTCCTTTTATGTTCCTCCATTAATACATGAAGCACTCATCAAGTACAAAGTTTATGAAAGTGATTGGCAATAATTTTATGTGTACTTTCATTGGAAATATCCAGTTTATTTGACATTGTGTCTATTGTTATGCATTCATTTGTACGAGCAACGATTTCAGAATTTGTCGCAGTTGGATGGTCTTTCTTCATGCACAACATCATCTGTACATGCTACACCAATTCACTATATCGTGACATGACCTGACATTGTATTTTCATACACCATGCAACTACCCATAAATTTCAGTGCAGTTACATCTTTTCAGTCAAACAAATTTCGACATATTCTAATTAGGATGCCACTATCACCTGTCGAGACTTTTTTATGATTGACTATCAGAAAAACCAAAAGGGCCTCATGAAAACTGCTATGTCACATGATAAAGATAAATGCCTGAGAAGAGTGATGCAGCAGTTTCATCAAAATAGCCTTTGACCAAAATAGTGGAACTAATTTTTTGACTGATGTATGTAAATGAATATAGGTATATTATAAAGAGGTTTATATTTCTAACAGCAAATAAAAATTCTATGTTGCAGATTACATGTAGTCTGCACTAACTTTCTTTAAATGGAATTAAAGTTTCCAATTTTTCAGCTCCCAGGTCATTTTATATGTGAAGAACATGAAGTTTTATGCTTACAAATTAAATATTTTGACTTCTACAGAAAATGTGACAATATTACATTGCTGATGTGTAGTGCTTAAAAACAGTGATATATTAAGTTACTAGAAAGCAGATAAATTTTATAATCAAACTGTTCACAATAGCTAATAAAATGTAAACAGTTCACCATAAAAATTGCTGTATAAATACAATATTCCTAATGTGATATAGTAACAAGATGCTACATTATAAACTTCATTGTGTATGTGGAACCTGAACATTATAAACTAGAACACTTTTTTTTTTTCCAATGGAATCTGTCAAACAAAATTTTGAGTACATGACTTTTCAATTTGAGACCAGAATTCCTCCAACTTTTATCATTTTACTCTGTTAAATTCCTTTACATTTCTAATCCTTCTAAAAACATATAGCACATGAAAAGCCAGAGTTCACAGCAAAAACGTTCCATAACAAGCTTATGAGAGTTGTATTTTAAGTTTTGGAACATCAATATTGAATTATGGATCTTCTGGATAGAATCTTTATTTTAAATCACATTTGGGTATTTTTGAAAGCACTTTATTTTGTGGCTGCAGTAGCCAAGTGGTCAAGGTATCAGATTGTGGCTGGCATGTCATGAGTTCGAGTCCAGTACCATTCAAGACCCACATTGTAGGGGAATGATGCACGTTAAGTCTGTCGAGAGCTCAAACGTCCTCCAGGTGGTGTGGTAGTTGGGGGGGGGTGCCAGCTCAAGTGTCCTTTTTATATCAAAAACATAAGACGTGGATAAAATTTTTATTTATAGGTTATCTTAACCTGTTCCTCTACTGTAAGTATTACCAGTGGCGGATTAAGCGGGTGTCGGACCTGGCGGCCGCCAGGGGCCCCAAGCTTGATGAGTGCAAAGGCCAGCGACAAACAAACCATGCCACCTTGCAACAAAAAAAAAAAACCCCATTAGAGAAATTTATCGACATATAAAAGAAATCCTAATGAAGAAAACTTTTGAAAATATTTTTAACAATACCGATATCGAATGCATCAGATGAATGATCTTTTTTAGTTTTAAAACATGTTGAAAATAATTTAAGTACTATGGGAGAAAAGACAAATTGAATAACATGGCCATATTATGTACAGAATAAAATGTTTTGGACAAAATAGATAGGGTAAAAATAATTGATGAATTTGCCAAAGAGAAATCAAACTGTATAGCAAAATTGTAAGCTCTTAAGTTTTTAATATTTTTTTATATATATACAGTTAAGATTTTTCTTTAGCCGATGAGTTTTATTATATCACTACATTTTATTTTGAGAATTTAAAGTAAGATACTCTTTTCACTATTTTAGTTTTTTGACTCTTAAGCGCATGGGCCCCAAACCTTTTACTGCCAGGGGCCTCCAATTACCTTAATCTGCCTCTGAGTATTACTAAATTATAATTATTTATACACTGAGTGATCAAATAATTTACATCAAATATTAATGTTATAAATGTGGAATAACTATTAAATTCATTCGAAAGAAATTACAATTAAGAATTTTAATTTGGATGAAATAGATTGTCCCTTAGTTCACATAAATGTTAATATTTATATATGGGTATGATTGCACATATTTCATAAAAAAATATTGTGAAGCAGATTTGAATCAAGATTGTTTAATTTTAAATTAAAAGTTCTACAAAAAAGTATTATGACCTATGTAATTTACTGTAATTCAATTAATTTCCAGATTTTACAATGGCAGAATCTATTGAGAATGCTATTCCAAATAAAAAAAATAGTCAAACACATTGTAATCGTTCCAATCAATGTTCGTCATTGTCATGGTTCTCAAGTCAGTCAGATTCTTGATCCAGACAAGGCATCAGATGTTACAAAAGCGCAGCAAAAGAACCTCGAAGGTAAAAGAAAAAAACAGCTGAGTGTATGCGAGAATACAAAGCCCGGAAAAAAGTTCGCATTCAATCAACTAGTGATTCTCCTTCAGTTGTACATCATCAAGATGATGGAATTTTACAAGCTGATGATAGTTTAAATAAATCGCATGCATTTGTTGGATTACTTTGTCAAGATATCAACGCAACATGTAAAAGAACACCAGCTAAGCGTATGAGAGATTAGAGCCCGGAAAAAAAATTAACTTTCAATCAACTTGTGATTCTTCTTCAGTTGTTCATCAAGATGAAAATGTACTTGCCGATGACAATTTAAATAGTGCGCTTGAATTTGTCTGATTACCTTGTCAAGACACCAACGCGACACTTAAAAAAACCGCCAGCTGAGCGTATGTGAGATTTTGATTAATTTCATAAAGAACAGACAAGGCTTATCGGTTTTTACTTTTAAATTGCTAAAGTCTTAGAGCTCATGCTGTAGACTCAAAAGATTCAGTAGTAACAAATTCAAATATCTTAGTTTTATCAGAAACTTGGCTGGACAATGAAAGTAATATATCTATTCCTAATTTCAACTGCATTGTGAAGTATAAACGATCAAATATGAGAGCAGGAGGAGTTGCGATATATCAAAATTCTAGCGACGTTAACATTTTAACTCCATCCATGGATTTTTCTGTCGGTCAATCCGATATTTATGGTACCATACAATCTTCAGTGGAAGGTTTGTGCTTGGCTGAATGCGGAAAAGATAATGGACAAAAAAATTATAGTTGCTGCAGTATATATTACTCCGAACAAAAAAATTGTATGACATTATAGAGTTCCTTCATTGATCATTATTACCATACATATCAGGAGGTTTAGCTTTACTCAATAAAAATTATGACAAAATACCTATGATTTTAAGTGGAGATTTTAATGTCAATTTTGCTTTAGACTAATCTCTACAATTGATTGAATTTTTAAAAACAATTTCGCCTTATCTCTACAAAATACCAGAATAATATCAAGGACAAAATCAAATTCTACGATTGATGCAATGTTTTCGAGATTCTTAAATGATATTGAGTGCAAAACCTACATTTCTTATTTTAGTTACCACAAGCCTTTGATTACAAAAGAATGTACAGAAACACCCATAAGCATAATGGAAATAGAATAATAATAATGATACTTTTCTATATATGTAGTCAATTTTTTTTAGTATTATGTATTCAAAATGAAAATTTTGTTTATACTTACACCTTTTCCATCCTAATTGATTTTTAATACAGTTTTACATCATAATAAATTTTTTAATTATATACAAGATTACTTTAAAATAAAAATTATACAATTCATTACATAGAAGCCAAAGAAATTAACTTCTTCAGCGTGTTCACACTGATACACGCATTTTTTTGTTTAATAGTCCCTGATGTGGATGTACAGTTTTACAGGGCTGATCTCGCAATATGTCTGTTCTCTCGAGCGTGAAGATCCTGTATGCGGTTCACTATCATTCTCAACAACCCATTGATTCCATATTTGCATGACAGTGGTTGGATTTCGATCAGAGTAATAAGCGAAATCACGGAAGGATAATCTACACCAGGGGTCAGCAACCTTTCAGCTGTGGCGTGCCAAACCTACCTACCAACATGATTCAGCGTGCCAAGCAATAGCAAATATTTGAAACAATTTGATTCCTACAACAATACATGCAGAATTAGGAGAAGTAGAGGTCAAAAATACAAATTTAATTATATACTAATTATGCATCATTTAAAGATATTTATTGAAATAAAATACAACTATTACTTCAACATAAATACAAATATTAAAACTCTGCACATAAACATGTATATTTTTAGATTTTTAAGGAAAAAACTTAAAATATGACTGTTCTTCAATATGAATCAAAAATTAAAATTGTATATATATTATGCATTTTAAAAATATTTATATGAAACTAGAAATGAACAACATAAAGTATAAGTGTTTATGCAGCAAAGTTAAATAAAAAATTAAAATTTTAATGCGAACCTTGTCCCTGCAGAACTCTACTTAATGTCGCAATATCAGGGGTATAGTTCGTTACTTTCAATTTGACACAGGATTCAGAATGTTCAGCAGTTAAACAATTTCTTAGTAGACTCAAAATATATTTAATTTGAGAAAAAATTTATTCACATTATATGTGGAACCAAAAGTGGAAAGCAGGACACATGCTATTTTTTTCAAAAAATTAAATCTTTTTGGCAATGACATCCAGCAATTTAAAATAGCTGTCGATTTATTGCTAGAGTTATCTCCCAAATTTTTCCGTATCTCCGTAAATTTTGTTTTCCATAATTCTGAAGATATTAATTCAATAACTTCCATTTCAAAATTATCAGTTTCCATCCACTCAAAAATTGACAAATCGAATGGGTCTATTAAATCAGGTTTGACTAGAAAAGAAAATATAGGCATACAAGCTTCAAAGTCTTTGCATCTTTTAGAAAACTCCTCCTTAAGTGCTTCAACGTAAGTTTGAAGTTCATCTTTGTCTACGGTTGATGTATTTGCAAGCGCTTTAACATTTGGGAAGTATTTGTAGGTACTAGTATTAATATCACAGGGAAATATATTTAATTTTGTAGCAAAGCCCTTCCAATATTCAAAAAGTTCAAGTACTGTTTGACTTTTTCCTTGCAATCCTAAGTTTAGTTTATGGAGATTTTTAGTTATATCTGTCAGAAACATCAATTTACATAACCATTCCTTGTCTAATTCGGGAAAATGTTGTCCCCCTTCTCATTAAGAAAAATGTTAATGTGCTCCATGCATGACACAAACTTATTCAATTCATTACCACGACTAAGCCAACGAACATGACTTTCCATTTCTTCTAAAAGAGATTTAAATTGTCTGTGTACTAATGAAGATCGAGACACTATAAAATTAACTATTTTAACAACAGTATTCATTACAGAAATTAAGCACTGAGACGAAATTTTGGCAACTAAACTTTCCTGATGTATTATGCAATGGAAGTTCAATATTTTATGTCCTATATGATTTTCAAGAAGTTAAACAAATCCTCTTTCCTTGCCAACCATTGCAGGAGCGCCAACAGTAGTTACACAAAATATTTTATTTGTATTATATCTTTTCTCTTTCAAAATGATTTATAAATGAAAAAAGAATATCCTGCCCTTTAGTTGTACCAGACAGAGGAATCATAATTCTTCATAAATTCGATTTTTATCACAATATCGTGCAATTACTGCAAGGCATGCAACATCATTCACGTCTTTACTTTCATCAAAAGCAACGCTAAATGCAACAGTTTCTTGTAAACATGAATTTTGTTTCGCAGTTACATTTTCTGCCATTTGTGTTATTCTTCTTTCAACAGTTTGCGCAGAAGCAGGTATTTATTGAATTCGTGATAATATTGTTTGCAAGTTAGGTAAATCGCTGAACAATATTTCAGCACTTTTTAAAAATGTGTCCTTTATAGGTTCGCCATCTGTAAAAGGTTTTCCTTTGGCTGCTAAACAATGAGCAATGACGAAATTACATTCTGTCGCTTTTGGTTTGACTCCAATTGTTTGACACAAAAATGTAATTTCCTTTTTATATCCAAAAATAGCTCTTTCTAAAAAACTTCCCATTTCTCATCAGAATTCTTAAACGTGGTCTGGTGTTGATTTTGAAATGCCTTTGTATACTTGACGTACGACACTTTCGCTACATAGCACTCATACAGCGCGATCTTTTTGTTGTATGAATCCAAATTCGTTAGTCCAAGAATCTTGGAAATCGCGAACATCAAGTTTTCTTTTTTTTTTTCGTCACCATTTGATTCAATATGTAACTATTAACTGGCGCAATGATGAAACAAACAATATACAAATTTTCACAATAAAACTAACAACGTGACAAAGTTAAAAGTAACCAAAAAAATCACTGTGCATCAAACTAAATTTAACTTTCGACTGAATTCATACTCGGTATTCGTATATCGGCGTGACTAATAGAAAACACAAAAAAAAATGTGTTCTAATATCTATTTCTATTAGCTTAATTCACTCCAAAAGTAAAACATAAAATAATTATGACTTCTTTATCGCAACACTTAAAAAATTACATTTTAAAAAGGACTAGTTAAAAAGGACATTTGCTATGAAATCTGATTCACTTGCCTAATTAACCCACATCATTGTGTGTTTTATTTTTACCGAATTTATTTCCAATCCAAATTATATATGTTGATAGAATAACTATTTTTGTTTAATATATTTCCGATGGAAAACTTCTGTTTTAAGCAGAATTTTGATTTATACCTAAGACATTTGTTTTTGCTTTTTCCGTCGATGCCCAAACTTTTGGTGGATAAAAGACAAACTACTGACTTTTTAATTTACAGATCCGTGATGAATAATTCTCAATTTTGAAAGTATCACTCAAAATTTTTTATTTGTGTTGAATATTTAATACTAATAGTAAGTCACATTTAAACAGAAGATATTTTCCTTTACATAAAATATACAAACTACAGGCAAGCTGATTCAGCAGAATCGTTTTATGGCAGAGAATCGAAAATGAAAAATAACCTTTATATAAAAAATGTACGAGGGGATGAAAGGAAAGACAGAATGATTTAGCTTTATATATATCTTATAATTTTGTAGAGTGGTGGCGTGCCACTGGAAATTGCTCCGCGTGCCATAGGTTGCCGACCCCTGATCTACACTCTCGATATCCAGCAATCTTGCCTCTATCAAATTCCTATACTTGTTCTTATTTCAGAAAACACGATATTCTGAGCAAACTCTGATCTTGCAAAACTCTTTTCGAATGAGAAATCCAATACACAACTTTACTTTTATGCAGTGCTTCAGACGTCGTTTCCCCCTTCTGCGTCGTCTAAATGTGCTGAATTACTAATCTGCATTTCCCCCCTTCCTTTCATGTGATTTTGGCTTTCGTCAAATATTTCCTTCCTGGTGTTGCCATTTCATTGGTCAGCGGTGTAAATGAATTTAGTTTAAAGAAATGAATTAGTTTAGAGTTTTGCTATAGCTTGTCATGGCCAATATTTGGGAGCTGACTTTTTAGAAAATTTTGTTGTGTTAGTGGATATTTTGAACCTTACCTCATGTTCATAAAATAGAAAGGTTAAACCTGCAACTTTTGAAGAAGGTATTCCTTATGCTATCTTATCACAAAACTTTCTGAATATAATAGCATCCAATCACGATAATAAAATTGAAAGCGGTGATATTATGCATTGCCTTATTACAAAAATAATAATAATAAAACTGCCTGTATTTGCTAAAATATTTAGGCTCTCACCTGGAATAGTGAATGAATGAATATTAATGTCGCACAATTCAGCTACTCTAGGGATTTGGGGGACGTACCTCGTAATTTGAACCATGGTCAAATGACGAGGACGACACCTGAGCTCGCACCTCCTTCTCCTAATTTCCACACCTCATCAACAGGAGAACGTTTGAGGTTCGACAGATTTAACGTCCACTGCCCCCCCCCTACACTGTGTGTCTTCAGCGTTACTAGACTCGATCTCCCGACACACCAGCCACGAGTCCGTTACCTTGATCCCTAGACTGCCGCGGCACCTATCGCCTGGAAAATTTGTGGTGGTGAAATGAGAATTTCATACTTTATTAGAACTATCATTTGTCCTTCAAAAATAAACAAAAGTCTTATTCACCTCACGCAAAAAAATAAATAAATAAAATCTGGTGAAAGGCATTTATGGGGAGATTATGGTTGGTTCAATTCCATTATAGAACTGGATAGGTATCCCATTCACCACATACAGGATTTTTTACCCCAGCCAGAATAGAAAATAAATATTTTTCTCAGGCTTAACCTTATGAAGCCCTATCATCAAATTCCATTGGAGCCTTGTGACATCCCAAAAATATGTATACATACTCATAAGTTTGAGGGGTGAGAGAGGATATTAACATCGCACTATTCAGCTACACGAGGGCTTTTGGCAACTGACTTCGTAATTTTCAAACCATGGTCAAGTGATGAGGACGACTTTTGAGCTGGCACCCCCTCTCCTAACTACCACACCAATGGGAGGAAGTTTGGGCTCTTGACAGATTTAACGTGTATCGCTCCCCTACACGGCAGGTCTTCAGTGGTACTGGGCTCGAACTCATGACACGAATCCGATACCTTGGCTACCGCGGCCACACCCATAAGTTTGGAAGACATTTCTAAAGTTAACACTGTATTGAGAATTCTAAATTTTTGTTATACTTAATTAGATGTTTTAGTCTATTCGAATGAGAAGGCTGGGTATTAGCAGCATCTAAAAATTTTATTTTAATATTTTTCTGTACGTGGGATTGTATTGAATTTACAAATATGTACCTTCTGAGTGAAGTATTTACATTTTCTGAGGTGTCAATTATCTTCTAAAGTAATTTCTCAAGTCTTATAAAGACACTGTTGCGAAATGTGTGGAAATCCAACCTGATACAGAACACAATCCAGAAGGATTGTAAAATGTATGGTTTCCTTTCAGAATTCATCATTGTCCCGATTCATGGGGAATGCTGAGTACTGATTTTTTTTAGCTGCTTAGGGAGCAGACAATTTTATTTTATTTCAATGGGCTGCGCATTGGTATTTTAAACCTTTGCAGACCTAGTACATTTCCCAGGAGCTGGTACCACTTTTTAGCGCTGCACCATATAAGCGATACCAATTACAGCAAGCAATTTTGACGCCCAGTTTCTACCACAGAGGGAGGCACCTGAGCTCTTGACAATGCGAACTTTGTACTAGGATTTTAATTTTGTCGTGAGCATCCAAGCCAAACAGACACTCTAGGGATCTTTTACACGGCGTATAATCATACGACATGGCCGCTGTCGATTTTCTGCATCAAGAAAATCCACCGACTTGGGCCGGTGGTCGAACCCGCAACCTTGGGTGTAGAAGGCCAGCGACAAACCAACCACGCCACCCAGCCGGCATAGACAAATTTTGTAATCAACTGTTCAAAAAAAATCAGTACATGGGGTTAATCTTAAAAACTGCTGAAAATTAAATAATTAGGAAATGTTGTATTTCTTTCACCAAGTAATAATCCGGTCGTATTAAGTTTTTAATCTCTCTGAATTTGTTACATTTTAATCATATGTCTAAATTCTGATATTTCTAATTTGATTTCACCTCCTCCACCTGAATGGAGCTACTACAGGTAAAATAAAAATTGAGAAAAAATTTATTATTGAAAATGAAAAAAAGTTAATTTTTGATATTTCATTCAAAACCCTTAAGTTTAACTTTTCATTCGGCATTGATGTAAGATGCTTTTGTAGAGACTTATATTCTTTAACAATTTAAAAGGCATTTTTAAAAAGTTTTATTAAAAAAAATTTGTCAGAAATTTTTAAATTTAATTTGTAATTTAGAATTTTTTTAATAAGATTATTTTAATTTTTAGTTGAATTTTTTCAAAATTTTAAGCAAGTGTAAACATTTTAATTTAACAGGAGTAGTTTCTAGAATGTAGAAAATAATCTCAAGAGTATTGTGATATGCACCAATATCTAATCATACATGTACAAATATATCTAATCTGCTGATATGATAAAGGAAATTATTAAAGAACAAAAAGAACATGATTACATAAATCATAAATATTTTGGGGCGAGATGCAGAGTATAAGAAACATATCTGTATCAAATAAATGAAATGTTTCCTTGCATAAATCTGTTCTTTTAACTACTGTTTTTTTAAGTTAGGTATTATAAAAAGTTGCTTGAGAATGAGAGAGAAATACTTATACTGTATAGATCCTGGAATTATTTCTTAAGAAAAAAAAAAACGTGTAGTTGCTTATAGGGCTTTAAAAATTCTCTAATGGACTAAAAGTAGGTCAACGTCATTCTCCTTAAAATATTTTCGTATTCATATCACACAGAGGCGCGCACAGGAATTCTCTGGGGGAGGGGGGGGGTGTTGAAGGTTTACCATTCTCGTATCATGTTCCAATGTGCGCCGCCCAACATATTTTTTTGATTTTGGCGATTTTCGGGAACAAAATTAATTATTAATAACAAATATTTAATTAAATTTTACATACTATACACACATAATTATAATTGAAAAAAAAATCAAGGGTTATGGGGTTCCGAACCCCTTCTTGTGTGCTTCACTGTGTATGGTGGTAGGCCTAGGCGTGAGAGGAGTTGATCGAGACAGCGCTATATGCACCCAGATAGTTTTTAATACAATGCTAGCGCCATCTGTTATGTAATATAGAAACTAAAATAATTGAATAGTTCTAGACTATTTTTGTATTGCTGTATTAGTCGAATGATTTTTGCTGAAGTTCTTATTGCATTTTATTTACATTTTGGATGATTTTTACTTTTCATTTCTTGTTATTTTTTGCTTTATTTTATTAATTGTTTTGTTATCTTTCTTGTTATTTTAATTAGTTCATTTGTGTTTTAATTTCTGTAATCAACTTTTTATACTTATTGTTTTCTTAAATGGAGACTGAAATGAATGTACATAACAGAGACTTAATCTGCTCATTTTGCATAAAATAAAAACTTATAATGCCCGTTATTTTTAATACGTTATTTTCCAATGTATTTCTACATTAAAATACTATTTTAATTAAACATGACTGAAAATAATTTGGATGGTACGTGGATGACGGTCATCTCATGTAGCCATTTTGTGACGGATCTATACGCATCTATGACTAACCCTTTGGGGGACTCTTCCAGGGAAATAATTTTACCAACCAACTTTCACCAAAGGAAGAAAACGTGATTATGCAAATTAAGTATATTATATAAATTTTGTTTTCCGAGTTTTGAGAGTTAGTTGGTGGGAAGAGGATCATGAATTTACTAAGTGCAAATCTAAATATCAATTGAAGAATTCCAAGAGAGGATCACTCGGAGGTGATCGAATCCAGTCAAAGATTGCCGTTCAAGGCCTCAACAGTAGGACTTCACAAGAGTACAGGTATCGTGAGCCTTATTTAATTAGAAGTTAAAGAATAAGTTATTAGAGCACGGCGGAGTTGAAACTGAGCATGTCTAGGTTATCGTGGAATCAGTTGAGGGTCCGTAATGTTATCCCCAGGCTAACGGGTCTCACCTTCGTGCTCTGCATACTGATGATCGTTCTTAATTGGATTTTTATTGTGCTTGATTGATATTTTGTAACAATAAAATAATTTGAGTGAATCATGTCGACTGATTATTCAGTTCTTCCCACACTTCTAGCCGAGTCCGAGAGTAGACAAGGGGGATTAGAGGGAAGCAGGAACCGACAAGCATTACAAATTGACATATTGTCCGAATTTCCCAGTTTTTCGGAGAATACAACCAGAAATAACATTTGACCTTTGAAAGTATTCGAAATATGATCTTATGGCTGAGTCGAGACGAGGCCCGGGCCCAGTTGGCCCATGCCTTAAGACGTTCCTGATCATAGTAATCATCTGGATGAGGGACGAGAGGCATAATGCGAGGCATTTTTCTCATGAGGTTATCAGAAAGATATTTTAATGTTTCAAAAAAGTTTGCGATAGCATTTTCACCTGCAGAGAATTCATGAAATATTAATTTATCATCTGCATCGGTTGCTATTATGGAATAACTAACAGCTTTGTGGTGTTCAAGGTCCTCAGTGTAACCTGTGGTTGCAGCCGATAGAGTATCACTAACTTTATCAGTTAAAGATTCAAAATCAGCAAAAATACAAAAAGGATGATAGAGTATTTTGTTTAAATTGGTAAACTTTAGACGTTTTCAAGTTTTCGCGGCATTGAAACTTTTGTGGTTTATTTTGAATACAGAAAATTTTGTGCTGTTCCAAAGTATATAATCGTTGAAAACCACTTAAGCAATGTTTGCAAAAGTGGTGAATGCCATTTTTATTATACATCAAACAATTGAAATTTTTAATTAGAAAAAAATGATCAACATTAAAAAAAAAAAAAATCGATTTCTGTGCATTTATTTACGTTAGAAGTGATATACATAGGAAAAATTTCTTCCTCTGCATATCCAAATACATTGACTTTTAACTTATTTAGTATTTGTTTTATTTTTGAAAACTTAATTGGGAAACTCAAACTGTGCAAATTTTTAAGTATTTCAATACTTTTTTACGTTTTAGGGCTATGTTTGAATTGATTCTAACGGGAAACAGTTTTGCCAAAAGGCAATACACGAAACACATTCTATCGTTGCATTTAATATTTAATAACGCCATTTTGTGTGTTCCCCTAAGTTTTATTGGTAAAGTTGCATGCCTACACCCTCCACTCATTTCTCGATAGTTACCTACCATGCAAGTTTGCATATTCAATTACTTTAAATGACCAGCCGCTGCCGTTTCTTATGAATGAATCAAATAGATTTTTAAAAAAAATTTCAAAAGCTGAATCTATAGCAGAAAATATTTGATATGATGATAAAATTCTTTCAGGATTGCTACAGAAGTAAAAAGTTTGAGTTAATTCTTCTTCATTGTTTGTTTTCCAAAATATAATATTTGAACAAACAATAAGAGTCTATTTCTCAAAAACATTTTTTTTATTTCTAATGGGTTGCGGATTGGTGTTTTACCATTGCAGATCCAGTACATTGCCCGGAAGCTGGTATTTCTTTTTAGTGCGGTACCATATAGGTGGATATAAATCGCCGCAGGTAGTTCTGATGCTTAGTTTCCTTCCCAGAGGAAAGGAAATTGTGGACGTCCTTACTGAGCTATTGTGATGCGAAACCATACTTAGGATTTTAATTTTGCCGAGAGCATCCAAGCCAAACAGGCACTCAAGGAGACTTTTACATGCCACATAATCATGCGACATGGCAGCTGTCGATATCCACTCTGTGTTACATTTGCAAAAAGATCACTGGAGGAAAAGCACTGAGTGAGATCAAACGCGTACAGACATATATTTTCTTTGTAATCGTCAAATGTTACATTTACTTTGTGTCGGACTAAATTAGTGAATAAACTTAAATAGTTTCTGGCATATAAATCTTTCGCATAGTTGAGTGTATATGCTGTATTGGGTATCTGTGTACCATTTTCACTGAGCGAAATATAATTTAAATTGTAGTTTTTAAAATTGAATTGATTTTTTTTGTATAACCATAAAAGGAAGAATTCGAAACCAGTCATAATATCAGGAGAGTGTGCAATGCCCCATTAACAGCATTGGATATCATAACACTCTTCAGTCCCGAGATCATTGTGAATGTTTTTATTTAAACGCGTGTAAAAGGCATCTGTGCAAAAAAAGAAATGTTTAAGCGCCTTTTCGTGTGCAACCAGAATAGATCTTGAAATTTCACACTTTCTTACCCACAGACTAATATTTTCAATTTGTAAGTGATAATCTCCTGCAACGTCTCACGCTCTCCTCCAAAAAGGCAAATTCATTTTTGACTTTTAACAATAGAATTCTGATTGAGATGTGACATTTATTAACAGTTTAGTTTGAGTTCCTATATCAGCATGAAGAGTTCCACACATGCCCAAAATTTCGCCCTTTTTTTACGTGGACCCACTTTTTTTCAGGTCTTTATTTTATCCCACATCTGTAAGGTTGACATCCTCAAATTTTCCAGGACTGTCTTTTAAAAATAGTCTAGCATTCAATAAATTTATTTTAGATAATTCAGAAGGAAATAATAGGCTTTGAGAATGTAAACTTTGTAAGCATAATTGTTTTCTGATGAAATTTGGCGACTGCTGAGCGAAATATAACATTCTGAAAACATTGTGTTCAATGGATAATTTATAGGTCCACATCTATCATCATTCTGAAATGTGCTTTCCCCATTTGCTCTTAAAATTCTTGCTTGGACATGAAGAAAAGATGTTATAGATCAAAATAAGACTCGTTCACACCTGATATAAGAAATTCAATGCTATTGTTATCAGAAATTAATGCAACAGGATGAATTTCTACAAACGACGATCGGTCTATTACCATTTGTATTGGAGATGTTGTAAACAAATCTAATTCGCTTTGGTTCAGTAACACTTCCACAAATCCGTAAACACATCTTTCGCACGTGATTTCTTTCTCTTAGTCTGTCTTTTTGAACTTTTTTCCTTTTAACACCTCCACCGCCTCTCAATTTGTGAAGTATATCCTGTTTAATGTCTTCCCTCACTTGTCGTAATTGGTTTCGTGAAACTTCGTCAAATAATTCTCCTCGTTATATATTTCTCAATACATTTTGACCTGTATTCAGCAAATGTCTTCCAAAGTATTTGGCAGCTTTTAACATGATCGGCCTTGTGTGTGTGCATATCTCCTTAAATTACTAAATAGTCCATAACCTCTTTGTATGGGATAATTTGAAGTAAAATAAGAACCCTTTCCTACTTGTGGATTACAATACTAAGAAATACATTCGCTAGGATCAAATCTTTGCCCGTGTTTTTCCATGGCTGACAATTTTAAATGTAAACTATAAACTTATTACAAGCTGTTTTATGCAGTTTTCCTTCGAAACGACAATACAAGATTTATTTTGCCTGATATAAATTTAATAGGTGTACCGCTACTTGTTACTAATTGAATTTCAATTACATCAAAGTAATTCTTTTTACAGGAAAATACAGAGGAATTATAAACTATTTCACGATTTGTTCTTTATATTCGTTATATTTTTAAGATCATCTGATAAGTCTCCCCCCAGTGAAGGAGATATAATGTTGCAATGCACATATACCTCAGTAATTCCAGCTCGTAATTCTAAAATATAATCTGATTTATATAGTTTCCTTCTGGGAAAATATTTGTTCGAAATCCTAGCATGCATATATATATTCGAAAGCTTTTCTCCGAAGGTTACTTTGGTATTAGGTGGAACAATCATTTCAACTTTAGAATCTTCTGTACTCTTTAAAAAATGTACTGAAATTCTTAGCCATTGTTGGTGCATGCCACTTCTTATTTTCAAGTAAGTTTTTTTGTACTTTTCGAATAACAGGAAAATTTTCATATTCGATTAGTTGAAATTTTTCACTTTCTGCTTTATCTGCTATTTCTGAATAATCATACAGGAGGGGAAAGTTTTCATCATGAATGATATGTGTGTGATTATTTTTTTTATATTTAAGGCATCCATCAGTTTGGGACAAGAATTGCGATTCATTCTTAGTTCTATATTAGGTTTTAGAGTAACGATACCTCTATTTTTCTGCTTTTTAGAAAAGGCTAATATACCTCGTGTTTTATAAATTATTTTCTCAGTAATTTTTTAAAAATCAAATATGACTCTATTCTCCATATCACGGAGAGAGATTTCGTGTGTGTTGTTAGGTATGGAACTCTTAAGCGTTAAGTGTTATATCATCTTTGTAGGGATTTAATCTAATAAGGAGAAGAAAATTATTTTCTTTTCCCACTATAATAGTCATTTCCCAACAAAGGTTCGGGCTGATTCTTATTTCCTTTTTAAGTTATTGGCTAGGCCGGTTTCATTTGAAAATAATCTGAAGTGTTATGGGGGAAATAATTCATGCTTGAATTGGACGGTGACAAAATATGAAAGTCACTCACGTTCTGATTCATTATGAAGCTTCGAGTGATCTGATCACCTTTTATCCAGGAATTCAGAGAATTTGGAAATCCAACCCACTCTATACCTTTAGTTCGAATAATTTTTTCTATTACCCAATAAACATTAGTGGACTTAACTGTTTTTTGTAATTCTTTGTTATAAAAACAACCTTCGATTTCTTTGAATTAAAATCCTGTAAGACGTAAGTCGGTGGAACTGTCTGATATTTTTTGCAGATGTTAAATATTTCTTCAGTCCACTTAGAATATAGCCTTTGTGAAAAATATCACGAGTTCTTGTTACCCTAATAGTACCATTGACTGCTAAGTGCAAATACACGCGTGAAATAGAGTAATACACACGTTTATCCTCCTCAGTTCCCTTGCATCACATGTGATACAAACGTTTCATAATTTTTTGTGAAGGCTGAACAGCAAAAATAAATTTCGGACTGGTTGCATCACATGAGATACAAAGTGAAATACCTCATATAATTTCCTCCTTTAGTCTACACATGGCAGTACCTGTCCATGATAGCGATTTCTTGTAGCGTCTCTAAATGAAAACAAGATGTGTGCACAGCGGCGGCGTTAGCCGTCGGCGACGTCGGCAACCGCCGACGGCCTCGCGCTTGAGAGGGCCTCGCAAAGTTTTTAATTATTTAAATTAAATTAAAATTTTTAATTATAAAAAATTCTATTTGTGTAATTTTTGTCATCATTTGATTAGCAATAAATCTCGTTTACTCATACATTAGTTTAACTATAATTCGGCTTTTTTATGTAATTTAACGTTTTCTTGACTGGGAAAAAAGGAGGCCTCACGAACCCTAATTTCGCCGACGTCCACGCATGGTCTAGCGCCGCCACTGTGTGTGCACGTCGTCGAAGTATTTGTTTCTTATTTATATACAAATGTTAAACTTTTTTTAAAGTATACTTTTTCTTTGTTTATGCACTTTTAACTAGTTAACAGTGAAAAAAGAAATTTTTAGTGAAGTATTAATGCATAATGACTTGTGAAATTTGTTTGTATCACTTGTGATACAATGGGGCCCAATCACTTATGAACATACTTTTTAAGTCAATTTTATTTTAATTTTTAGTAATATTTTGTGGGGATTTGAAAATTGATAGAATTATTTCTTGAGTTAAAATCATTAGTTGAGGTGTGTGAATGATGAGCCCTCTCCAAAACGCAGAGTTACGACTTGCATTCTACATCAAGCAGCTCATAGCAAAGAAGCTAAGAACATACCTGAAATGGTTGGAGATAGATTGGAGGTGCAGAATGAAAAGTGCTCGGCCTTAAGGACTGTACAGTGTACAGACTGCAAGGTTTTTCTACGCTTTACAACTATTAGAAATGGTTTCAAGGCATTTGAAAAGTGCTCGGCCTTAAGGACTGTACAGTGTACAGACTGCAAGGTTTTCTACGCTTTACAACTATTAGAAATGGTTTCAAGGCATTTCATGAACAAACCAAAAATAATGTCATTGTAATAATGCTACTAATATGTATCTAAAACGCCAATAAAACTTGATTTTCATGTTGAATTTATGAATTGTATGTGTTGTGTGATTAAAGACTAAGATTAAATTAGTTGTTTCAATCTTGCTTAGTACTTAAAAAATTCGATTGCAGTGTCTTGTTCATGATGTATCACATGTGTGATATTCCAATAATTTCCATCATATTTTATTATTTGACTGTAAAAAATTTGTCAGTAGATATATTATATACACGGAGAAAAAAGAAATACTCAAAAATGACTACATGGACATGCTCAATTTGAAATGAGTTTGTTTATATCAGATTTGAACACATGCCTTTACAAATATGAGACATTACATGTACTCAAAATTTCAAAAAATGGTTAATTAACACTATCAAACAAATTAAAAAGATATTCAGGATTAAAAAAGTTTTTTTAATATACTGGCTACATATTTTAAAGATTGGGGTTCAACAACAAATTTAGTTCTCATAAATCTTCCGAACTATTTTTCGTTTCTACCACGCTACCCGCGGACGAACACATGAGTACTAGATTGTTTTGATATTGTAAGGCTTTTATAGGAATTTAGCGGGAAAATGTATTAAAAATGCCTTTTTTTTTTAGGATTACTTAAAAAAATCAATTTAAGGTATGTGCCTACCCTCGGAGCATTTTATTGAAACAAATTTTCAACTAAAAAAACACTTTTTTCTTTAAAAAGGGTGTGCATAGAACTAGGAATTAAGGTTCAAGTGTAGTATAGATACTTGGCGATGTCAAATTTTTTTGGTGACCAAAATCGATCGCCAAGCTACTTCACTTAGCGATAGGTTTCCCGAAGCCAGAATGAATTCGTTATCTCACCAATAATATCTATATAAAAATCGAAAGGGCCCTCTCCCCTATACTACACTTGAGTCAGGAATTAAAATACAATTCCACAAAATTTTTAATTATTTTGGATAGATTGGGAATTTTTAGTTAAAAATTGCAGTTACAGTAAACCTTGTATTGAAAATTCTAATTAATATATTCAAATAATATTAAAACTGCACCCAAATAACATCATTATCTGTGCCTAGAGCGATAAGAGTTACATTATTTTTTTGAAATTTGTCAATTTTTTTTAAAAAAAAAAGCATATTTTTTCTCACAAATTGTATGTGCAATAAAATGCATATATACATACACAGAGATTATAGTCTATAATACAAATAAAATAAAATAAAAGTTTTCTTAAAATGTTAATTCAATGTCTTAAAAAGAAATCCATTTGTGAACTTTACCGTGAAGAGATTTAAATACAATATGAAAAATGTTCTACTCGTTGTACATTTCTTAAACTCACCATATTTATAGCTCAAACTCTTTAGCTTCATGTTTAACTAATTTTTTAACCCTTTTGCTGTTTTCTGGAGAGTTTTATAGTATATAAAAATTGTCGAGTTTAGTAAAATTTTCATGAAAAATAGCAATGAGGATCTTTTACACAAAATTCTAATGAATGTATTCAAATAATATTTATACAGCACATAAATAATGGAACATCTTTATATGTATTAGGAATTAAAAGTTTTTTAGATATGCCAAATTTTATGCAAAAACTCGATTTTTTTAAAAAAATTAATGATATTTTTTACATTTAAATGCAATGAAGTACATAAATAAAGTGAACCCCAAAAGTGTTCGTACACTTGCAGTTTCCTATAAAATTTAATGATTTCGACTAATAAAAATTAATGTATAGAAATTGTAATTTTTTTATGATATCTGCAACTTGTTCTTAATGGAATGACATAATTATTTTTTTAAAAATAGCATAACTATTATTTTTAAAAATTAATAATCAAAAAGCTCCTGAAAAATTACGCCACTAAAGTCTTAGAACACTTAACAAAAATCTCAACATAGCTTTAAATATTGTATTTCTTTCTTAATTTAGAACTTAATAGGATATTTTTTAGTGTCCACAACAACTTTTGGACATCTTGATATAGATTTAATGAGTTTTTGTAATTTCTGCATCGATTTACCTCCATGCTTCTGTGATTATTATTTTTACTTCCCATTATGTGTTTATGTCATGTTTTTTTTATTTTAAATCTAGTTCTCCCCAAATATGCTCTGCTGGGCTAAATAAATTGATTGAGGAGGTGTTTTCACAAAATTTTGGGCCAGTTATAAAGACACCAGCGGTGTACATTGAGAGCAGTACGCTTGGCTTCATTATCCTGTTAAAATATGAAGTCGTGTTCAATATCAAATTTTGGACAGACAATTTAAAATTTCTCTTTAAAATATTTGACTAGAGCTCATGATTCTCAATACCATCAAAAATTACCTAATTCTGTGGCTGATTTACGCCCCCACGCAAGAACACTTCCACTTCCATGGTTCATTCATCCAACTAGATTCTTGTGACTTAAGTTTCAGAAAATTCAAAATTGACAGGAAAGTGATTGGGATGACAGAAAATTCAACATTTTTGGTTCTGATGGGCATATAATAGTTTTAAAGGAAAAAATGAGGCATTTAATCCAGTGAATTTATGTGGAACAAGAGCTCCTCCACCTCCATGATTCAACACAGAGGTGTTCTTGCGGAGGAGGGGGGGGTGTAAATAGGCTTCAGGAATTAGGTAATTTGGTATTTTTTGATGGGTATTGAGAATCATGAGCTCTATTTAAATATTTTAAAGAGAAATTTTAAATTATCCTCTCAAAATTTGGATATTTCAGACGACTTCATTTTTTAACAGGATAATGACGCCAAGCGAACTGCTCTCAATGTACACTGCTGGTGTCTATAACTGTACCCAAAAGTTTGAAAACACCTCCTCAATCAATTTATTTAGCCCAGCAGAGCATATTTGGGGAGAACTAGATTTAAAATAAAAAGAAAACATGACATATAAACACATAATGGGAAGTAAAAACAATAATCACAGAAGCATGGAGGAAAATCAATGCAGAAATTACAAAAACTCAATAAATCTATATCAAGATGTCCAAAAGTTGTTGTGGACACTAAAAGATATCCTACTAAGTTCTAAATTAAGAAAGAAATACAATATTTAAAGCTATGTCGAGATTTTTGTTAAATGTTCTAAGACTTTAGTGGCGTAATTTTTCAGGAGCTTTTTGATTATGAATTTTTAAAAATAATAGTTATATAATTTTAAAAAAATAATTATGTCATTCCACCAAGAACAAGCTACAGATATAAAAAATTACAATTCCAAAATATTAATTTTTATTAGTCGGAAACAATAAATTTTATAGGAAATTGCAAGTGTACGAACACTTTTTGGGTTCACTGTATATACACAGAGATTAGAGTTTGATTCATAACACAGATAGAACTAAATAAAACATGTTCTGAAAATTTAAATTCAATATCTTAAAAATATTTTGTGTAGGGATCAGCATCTGGTTTTGTTAAATCCAATTCCAGTTTACTAATTATGCTATAACTTTGCTTCTAGATATCATAGAAACAAAAATAGAGTGTTTTTGGAATCTTAAATGTATAGTCTTTAAAATAAAAACACAAAAGTAATTTTTGAAAATTTTCACCAAAACTGCGAATTTTGGGTTGTCACATATCTTAATGAAATTTACTTGATTCATAATAAGTCACATTGTTGATTTTTTGGGCACTTGCTTATAGGCAAATAATAATTTAAGTATTCCTTTGCTACATTGGAATAGTTTTTTCATATTGAACTTTAAAATAGCTTGCATGTCTTGAAAAAGGCAAGCCTACAAAATAAATTTTTGTTTTCATTAGTAATCTTTTTAAGAGACTAATTTCTTGTAGATTTTAAAGAACTTTTCTAGCTTATTGGTAAAATTATGGAAAATGTCTTAAAAGTTCTCATAAAGAAATTATTTCATTACATTTATTTTATGGTTCCTTTATTGTGACTATAGTGTTTTGTTTATTTGGATGAAAATAAATGAAGTATATATATCAGATTCTTATACTTCACCCAATATAAATATATTTTATGCTTTTACTCATTAAAGAAAGGTAGAGAAAAATTATGTTTTTACCATAAAATCTGCATATCATGTATACCATCGTATTACATGCACTTATACTTTCAAGTAGCAATTTTTAATTTTTATGTTTATTTGCTGAAAATGTGCACCCCCATTTTCATGAAGAAACCTGAGATGTATGCGAGTCATGCTCTTAAAGTTTGAAAGTCATTTATTCTAAGCTTTAGTAAAAAATAGTATACATCTAGAAGTGCAACCCTTTAAGTTCATAAGGAATGCCATTTCTTTTAAATAACCATTATTTTGATCTATGTAAGAAATCTAATTTTTTTTCCTGTGCTCACATTTTTTAAAGCTCTTATTTTATACCTGGTATATAACGTGCACGCATAAAATTCAATCTTATTTTTTGTGTTAAAAGTGTGCAGATTTTACGATACATATTACCACAACAATGCCAATGTTCAAGATAACGTGCCAAGTTGGTGACCCTGATTTTGCATGTGTCGTATGCGCCAGATTGACTACCATTGTTTGATTACATATAATTTCACCAATATGGTTGCAATATTATGAAAGTACCAAAAATTAATACAGCTTGGGTACAAAAAACTCCTGTATGCAGGTATGTTGTACACAAGTGAAAAACATAAATCTTGGATTAAATAATTACTTACGTATTATCACAACCAATTGGTGACATTATATGAAACAAAGCACCTGTTTGCCAATTCAGCACGTTCAACACACAGGAACTCGGAGGGTACTTGTGTATTTTTGCGACAATCGCTGACTCTAAATAACTCGCTGAGTTGGCCACCCGATTTCCTATGTGTGGTACACACTGAATTGGCTGCCAGGTGCTTCATTTCATATAATATCGCTAATAGGTTGCAATAAGACGCAATTACCAATCAGGGTTGCAACTTGGTGTGTTATTATTAGATTTTGGCATTTGTGTGATAATACTAATTTGTTCAGTCTGACATATTTGAAGCACAATTAATTTAAATTATAGTTTTAAGAAACATGCTTTTTTATCAACATAAAAGTAAGAAATAAATCTTAATATAAGAATAAAATGATTAACTAGAAAATTAATGTCATCGTGGTAAAGCGTGGGGTCCTCTGTACTACATTTTTACACTAACTCTGCATTTTGGAATAGAAACTAGTAAGAAATTATAACAATTGATATTGAGCACCCCACTCTTTATATGCAGTTATTATTTTTCCAGTTTCAATTTTATTTTTTCTGCTTTTTTCTTGGCATTTCTAAATACCTTTTGTTCTATTTCTTTAAATCCTGGCATTCATATTTTTCTAATTGGTTTCTATAAAAAAAGTACTTATGTTTTGCTTTCTTAATGTAATTC